>JAAEAF010001728.1:0-195471 GCA_011037195.1 Triatoma infestans
GTGTGTGGTTCGCGCACCGCGTATATGTGTGTGGTTCGCGCACCGCGTATGTGTGTTCTGCATAGCTAAAAGGTAAAAATAGAAAAATCACATAATGCACAAACTTGATATTTCGTTTAGATTGCAGCAGGAGACCTGGACAGTAAAGTTTGGGATAAGATCGATCAGCCGCAAGTTGACCACTCTACTGAATAGAGTTTTCAGTTTTTGAGATACGTAGCATCAACTATACTTTTATTTGATACATATACTCCGGGAAAATTCATTTAAGGTTTTCTTTTTTTGGGGGCGTGTTGTGCGTTTCTCTAAAGTGTCATATTAATTTAAATAACTTTTCAAAATTCCGTGTTTGAAGAAAATCGGTAGACCGGAAGTGCGACTTAACTAAACTTTTTTTTCCAGTTTTCTGCGATTTCCTCCTCTAAAAACACCGACGATTTTCATTAAACTTACTTGAAGACTATCATTTATTTCTGTAACTTTTTCCAATAAATCCCATTTAAGGTTGAGGGGTTTATGGGGGAAAAGAGGTTATGCTCTGCTCAAGAAAGTCGTTTCTATAAAGCATAGGTTATCTTATTCATGTAAACTTGAAAACAACTAAACACCTAGTAAGTATTATATGTTAGAACAGAATCAGTCAATTATAACTAGGTAAATCGCAGAGAAAGTCGTTTGAGTGCTTTTTATACCAGATTATCTTAGAAGAAAATTGAAATGAAACATGGTTGGCTATTTTCCAGCCCCCACTTTTATTTATTTATGCAGAACGTTCCAATCATCGCGATGTCCCTAATAGTATCTTCTCGCCATGTTCCCTTTGGAAAATTCACTGTTCCTTTTTGCAGGAGCGTGTATTCGATGGAACCATTGTTGTTCGTCCAGCGTTCTCACATGCTCATACAATTTCAGGCTTGTTTTCCCTATTCTGTCAATGACAGGTTTCTCAGAATCCATTTTTACTCAAACATATTCATTTCTATGGCGATTCTTCCGAATAGCTCTTATGCTTCGAATAAAAAATGCATTTCAACTGTCTCTAAACTATATCCTTCGCCGGTCTCCAAGCGTCCAGCATTCACCACAGCCTTACCTTAAAATACTTTCCACCTGACTTTAGTTAAAACTTTATAATGTTGACCTCGCCCGCCTTATCTGGTCTCAGAACCTCCAATTCACATTGTCCTGCCTTATCCATTCCCGATCAAAGGTATTTAAAAGTGTCCACTACCTTATTAGTACCCATGTCTATGTCTAAATCTGATTTCTCCCCGTTTCCAGAAACTAAATATTCCGATTAGATAGGTTTATTTTTTGGGCCTCACAGGACTATCGAAATTAAATCTAGTCATCATCCTATCTGTTGGCATATCAAGTACATGGTCGGCCTTAATTTCCTCGATCAATGGCAGATCCATGTCTAGAGGTGATGATGGGTATATTTAGGGAGTTATCTCCTTTATGTATATTGTACAGGAATGCCTGGCCAGGTAATTATTAAAGAATCTATGCATATAATATGATACTAACGCTATGAACTTTTTGACTATTCTACTTTATATATTCTAAAAACCGCATATTTCCTACTTAACAATTTATAGACGTTAAAGCACAACAGTTAGGAATGCTCTTTGGCAATGTAAGATATCTAAACTTGAATCTCCGCAACTGTTTCATGCTTTATTTAGAACTGCCCTCAGTAAAGAGATATAACCGACGCCGTTCGAACTAAATTACAACCTTAATTTTAAATCATACACTTCTTTCACATCTATTAAACGGAAAAATTTTTTTTTTGATGAATTAATGATAATCATATACGTACCTGTATTTGTATCAAATTAGAAAATCATTAGTGTATTAATATTTTTCGGAAAGGTTGTAATAATTTTAAATCGTAACGCACTACAGTTTTTTAATAAGTAAAGTTCTCTAGAAACATTGCATTTTGTATTTTCGTGTCAAACAGAGACAATCGTTCGATCGTTTTTTACTTCTTCTTACTCTAGTAAAATTTTAATTATAATCTCACGAGAGAATAAAAGAAAATAATGTCGCCTACTTACAATTAAGCAAATTTAACTACAGACATACAGACATACAGTCCTCATATGGAAATTTTGCCAGGAAAATTTATTTTTGGGGGAGTTCGGGGGTGGACCGCCGGCCGCAACATTTGGGGGAGTTCGGGGGTGGACCGCCTGCCTTAACATTCAGCTTTCTTCTGAAGTAGTACATTCAGCTTTAGCAGAATGTACAATAATTCTAAACATATGCAGAACCAAAGAGACACTTAATTGGATTGATGGAATTCCAAGTTTGAATAAAATCTGATAATTGTAAGTGCGAATGTGCAGTATAAGTTTCTGAATTTTCAGAATTTTCTCGAATACATTCAAACGACTTTCTTTAAACTTGCAATTCCAAACTATATATATAGATTTCAGCTGGTCACTTTTATTTGAAACATTTTTCCGTAAAAAGTTGTATTCAGGAATATTCTGGAAAACGTGTGACTTGGACTTAACATTCAAACTGCCGCTTCAAGTTTTATTAATGGCTGACCAACCACCGCTACATTGCCAACAATATACTCACATCCAGGTAAACTTATTCCTAAAAAAAAAGCAACAAATACCTTAAGCCCCCCCTTGTCACTAAGATTTATTAGCAATATTAAGGCCATTAAACTTTTTCTTTTTTTGGTACAGTGCACTGCAAGTAAAGAGGTCTATTCTGTGAGTGGCTTTTTAATGACGTCAGGGTGAGACCACTCAATCTACAGCAATTCTGAAAAATCAAAGAATCTGGGAAGTTCCTATACGAGGGTCTATCTTCCTTCAATCCCTGATAACATACCCAGGGCATTCAAATTTTTTTAGGATGATAGCGTCGCATTCTGTTAGAAGATAGACGGAGTCTCCTTCTCCCGATACGGAATCTGCAGGTGCTATCGCTTCATCTAGGCTCAGATTCATTAGATGGTCCTAATTAGGTGGACAACGCCTCTTGACACATTGCATTTTGTATTTTCGTGTCAAACAGAGACAATAATGTGTTCGATCGTTTTTTACTTCTTCTTACTCTAGTAAAATTTTAATTATAATCTCACGGAAACCGGTCAACATACGAATACGAAGCCTATATGTTACCAGATATGCTTCAGTTCTTCTCTTATTATAACCGCCCAGACAAGTCTTAGCCTGTTTCAGTCTTAGGCGGGTATTCAGAGCTATGTTTTCTTCACTTCCCCTTCGTTTCTGAGCTCTTCCCGGGGAGACTGGTCGCTTATCCCACAGGGGGATACAGCGCTTTTTCTTGCCAGGGTGTCAGTCATATCATTTCCTTCCCGCCAACCTACCCTGCCACCCAAAATAGGGTCTTGAGTCCAGTGGCTAAACGAGTCTGCCGAGGCGTTCCTATACCATTTTTGAACTGATGAACTCAGTGCTGTCGAAAAGGATTACAATCTCTTGTATACCATATTTCCTGTCGAATTTAAACTGGACACATCTGATTGAGTGAATTTCAGCCTAGAAGTTACTGAGAAACTTGCTTATAGGCACATAGAATATCTGGTCCGTGGCCCAAACACTTCAGCCCCAGTCCCCTTGAAGGGGTCCTCGTCCTAGCCATTTACAATAAAATAGCAGTCTCTTCTTTTACTCAGCTTCGAAAAGAATTTTTTTTTAAGGAAGCTTTATTTCTTAATCATTTCATCCCTAGGGGGGAACTGTCAGAGCCAAAGGACCCTTCTCTTCCAGTACCCTCCCTGGATATTGTGAGAACAGCCCCTTCACTAGCCCACCTACCTACTTGACCACAAATCATGGTGTACACCTATCTCCGGGTACTAGATAATCATCCACAAATTTTACCCACCTTGCTCTTGCGCACCCCATTGTAAGGAAAGAGGTTGAGGAGAATTTATTAGTTGGTATTGTGATGATAGCAGTAAGAGAAACTTGTGTCAGATTTTTATTTCCCAGCGTTTTATTTACAGTTTATGTTTTTCTCTTATCATTTTTTCCCTTTCTTTTTAAGAGAATACTCTCATTAATCTTCCCCCCATCCTCGTCGAAAAACCTCAAGTAACCAATTTATAATTCTATTATCCGATGGTAACTTATACATAATAATCTTATTAAATAATTAACCGAATTAAAAGATCTGCCAGCTGCGCAAGTTCCCACAACTTTAAATGTTTGTTGTAAAGTCCCTGAGGGCTTCTTTCCCCTTTCTCCCCTATGATGTATACTGGAAGCGGAGGGTGCGGTGACCAACCCCGTCAATTTCTTGTCCCAGCCTGTTGGTTTTTGTTTCAACTTTATCCTGGGCCGAACGGTTAGCGTTGGGCATGGAGGGGTAATAGCATTGTTTAACTTTTTTGGAGAGAGGAAAGTACAGAGTTATGGATACAGTTTATTACTAGTGGAATATTTTAACTTTGTGTGTTTTGTTTATTTTTAGTTTTATTTATTTTATATTTTTAAGACAACTGTTTTGTATTCTAAAATGTTTTTGTGTATTTATTATAATGCACTGTATAAAAATAATATAAAATAGAAACAATATCTCGCGTCCACGGGCCATTTTTCGTCAGTTTTCTGCTAGTTTCAATAATTTTCTTTAAACTTTGCGGCATACTAACTGCGTTTAACGACCAATCAAGTTTCTTTTAAATATTTTTCCAGGAAAATTGATTTTTGAAGGGCGCTGAAGGGGCTGAAACTTCAAAGTATCTTTGAAATAATTTATGGTTCTACCATCGATATAATATACACAAACATTAAAAACATTGCTTAAATTCCAGGTTTAAAGAAAATCGACCAACTGGAACTTTACTTGAATCAGAATACTATCATAAAAATGGCTCTAGAGAAAGCGCTGTAATCAATTTCGGGTAAATTTCATGTTTGAACAAGAAAATTGGCGAATTAGAATTCTAATAATTGCATTAAGACAAAATGGTGTGAGTGTTTCAGACCAGATTATTCTTTTATTTTTTGGATTTTCTAGTTTGGTATATCAATGCGAAATATGTCGTTAAGGTCCACATGGCAAGATCACGTTTTGTGATCGGTATGTGTTCTTCATCAATCTTCAGACAGTAGCTCAACCAGAACATGAACTACCCAAGCTAAAATCATTACTGAAAATGGATGAAAATCTAAAACCCGACAGAACGAAGTAAAAGGAGTATGGCTATGTCGGGCATAATATCTTAGATAAATTCCAAAACCACTCACTCCTCTACACTTTCTTCAGATTTCATTACAGCCCTATGCTATTTAATTTACTTATTCTAAGTAATTAACTTTGACGAGTGTAATGGAAATTCTGTTTTTGGGCCAATTATTTTAAATAATTAACCAAAATAACTAAACATTTACTAATGAAATAATTCCTAGGTGTTTCTATATAAAATAAAGTATTAATCATTTTTTTTCTGCAGTCGAATTAAATAATGTGACGATTATGACCCTAAATTTAGTGATGAAAGTTCAACTTTCACACACTAGTGAGTTACACCCTACTTTCTCTCACTAGAGTGTAAAAGTTACTTGTTTCGTAAAGGGCTGCCATAGAGGCGTAATCATACAAATATTTATGTATGTTTTAGTTATGAAATTTTTGACACACCTAAACTATAACCTTTCTAAAAGGAAACTTCTATACTGAGATAACTTCTTCACATACTTATTTGAATATTCATAATAAATACAATGAATAGAACGTAAGCTGTTATCAATATGATCAGCTTCAATGATAGCGAAATTCCAATCCATTGCCGAAACTTTCACTGGGTCATTGTTTTCGACGAACTTCAGCAAGTTTACTAGCAAATGTAGGTGGAGATCTATTAAGATTGCACCAACATTGTGATTGGAAAAGTTCTACTATTGCGAATGGATTATGTGTTACAATCAGATTCAGCCAAAAGAAACGTTACAAATTTAATTTAAAAAGAGCAGAATCAGCACCTAATTAAATCTACCATAACAGCTTAAAAATAATAGTTGAAAATGAACCTACAGTAATTTTACCTAAGATTGCCAACTATGGAAGTAATTGTACAATAAATAAATAATTTGTATAGAATTAAACTGAAACGTATTAAATTTAATTATTTTCTTAATCATTACACCTTGTTGAACGTTGAAATCTAATGTTGTATAACTTAGCTTAAACTTCCGGGAAGTCTTGTCTGTTCTATGTATCTTCTAAATAATTATTAACACGATTTTAAAAAAAAATCTAATATTTAACTCGCTGCGCTCGTGCGGTTAAACTCTGAACTCGAATGTGTAAAAGTTCTAATTTTCTCACTTGTTAAATAAATAACTATTAAAAAGAAAATCTGGTGTGAAACACTGACAGGACTTGCTTTTACTACAAATCTCTCCTGTTCTGATGAATATATTTTCTTAAAAGTAGAAAGTTTTGCATGTCCTTACTGCATTAAGAGATCGCCTCAGATTTTCAAAATTGATTTCTTTTTTTCCACCGGATATACATAGTTTGGAAGTTCCTTTAATGAATGAACAAATTTTTTTTTGCAAATGGTCTGTTTGTGGGCCTGTTGTAAAATATTTCAAAAATGAAAAATCAGCCAGCTCAAAACTTAGATAGGTTTTAGTCAAAATCGGTGTAACTTTAACTGGAAGTGTAACTTTACTGAATGTACTTTTCCGATAAATGGCTTCAATGATTTTTTTTTTAAACTTTACATGTAACTATAAACGAGAGAGTCCTTACACATTGGTTTAATGGCTAGCGCACTCGCCTTTGGTGCGAGAATTCAGGGATCGATTCCATGAGAAACGATGGTGCTGTAGTACAGCATCGTGGAAAATGTGGGAAACTATAGTTGATAGCGAACTTACTTAGCGAAAACTAGTACTAAACGGCGAGGGAACAGAGGTGTGCTTTACCACACGGCCCCCAATAAAAATCGCCGTTTACAAACCTGGGCCCTTGTTGTGCCATAGGTTTATTTTAAGTGAGTCGATCACTTTTATTTTAAACATTTTCCAGGAAAATTTAAATTAAATTTAAATTTTAATAGTTGATTTTTGGGACCTTTGGGGTGACGATGACCTCCTTACTAATTTTAACATGCACCACCCACTTGTCTCGAAAAGTAGGTCAATAGAAAAAAAAAATCCGAAGATACTAATCTTTTAAAGGATTCCAAATATGTGATATTATTATTTTTTTTAAGGCGAAAATATAAGATATTTCGAAATCAACTTGCTTTCTTATTTCAAATTGGAACCACATAAATTCACGAAAATAGAAAGAGCGTTAAAAGCCGTCTGCACTGTACCAGTTCTCATAGTCAATGACATACTCTTTTCTTATTGCAAAATTCATTAAAATATAATTTGTGATTTTTAGTTTTAGTAAAACCAGATTTTTAGTTTCTTCAACTCACACAAATACACATGCAGGCAAATCACTAAAAAAATATACATGTATTTTTAAACCTAGAGAAATATGAAATTCCAAAGAGAATTAAATTTCGTAAGTTTGATACGATTGCTGAACCTGTTAGAGCAACAAGAGAAAACAAGAAGATAAAGATCGATGGAGGTGAAATTTATTAAAATCATTTCACGACAAGAGTAATTATTATAAAATCATAGAACATCAATTTTATTAATAAATCAAACCAGTTCTACATTACAGCAAAGGTCAATTGAAGATTAACAATCTTAAGAAGAACTTTACTTCATCAATTCATAAGTAATTACTCCAACCTACACACATTATAATTTTCTTACTTTCACTTACGATTAATGTACATAATTATTAGAGTGAAGTCTTTTATCATTTTTATTTTTTTTTTGTATACAAAAATTTTCTTATTCGTACCATTTTCAGAAATTCAGAAATAAGAAAACTCCTATGTAAATATTAATAATTCAGAGAAGAATCCGCCATCTTTTGAGTTTCAAATGGAATATTCAAAATATTAATCTCCAACAAATAGCTGATTCTTGCAATTTAAAACCTGAGCAATAGAACCTCGCTGTAAGAAAGGAAAACGGCAAAATTTGGTTCGTTAATGTATATCAATATTAACTAAACATTCAATGAAGAATATCGCTAAGGGAAACGAAAGAAAAAGCAAGGAAAAAACATTTAATGGTTCCCGGAGCGGGAAGTTTAAAACTTTGGTAGGAGGGAAGACATCCGCCAGCTAACAATAGGCAAGGAAAAGAAAATTAAGCCCCTTGCCCCGCCCACCACCTACAGCCAAAATGGCGAAAGAAAGGGCCAAGCCTCTTTCCTACCAAGGTCCATCGCTTTTAAGGTGTAACGACCCTGGAGAAGCTCATTACAATCTGGGCGAAAGTCGGTCAGCAAGCCACTGACGCGGTCTCAACCTAGAAACTCAAGTTTTTTTCATGAAAATGGCCGCAGAAACCTAAAAGATCAAAAACATTCAATGCTAAAAGAGTGTGGGAGTGCTTTAATTCATACTGTAGTATGTGAATTCGGCTATTTATGCTACACTTTGCTATAAGATTAAGTAACGGTTTAGAGAGGTTATTATCATAGACTTGTATCTAACAAGTGTCTATGATGGAAAGATTTCCGCATATATTCAATCAATGTACGTCCTGGGCGACCATCACAATGTGACTGGGTCACTGCTATGCTATCTTACTACTCAACTAACTCCACTCAATTCTTCAAAAAGGGAGAGGGAGAGGGAACTTATAAAAATGGGTAACATAGAATATAGTATAAAACATAGTTCGAGGTATCATCAAAAAGTTGCAATCACGAACAGAGTCTCAGGTCTGTCGCTTTGAACTAAGCTTTAAGTCTTTATTCTTTTGCCTAAGCAATGAGTATGATTCTTAAATGCAATCACCCATCTCATAGAATCTGCAGGTGCTAAGGCATTCTAGGCAGAGAATCTTCTGGTGCTCCTTAGGTTTACAACAGCACCTATTAGCTTTCGGAGCCTATTTTTGCGCGGACTTACACACACCCCAGATTTTTCGGCCGGAATTCCCAAAAAATTCTATGCTTGACTCAGACCTAGTTTGTTTTTCCCAAGAAAGCAGTGCTTTCTTGATTCCTCCTTGTTTATGAGAACTCTTGGAGAGACTGGTCTTTTATCCCACCAAAACGTTCCAGCCACATGAAGAAGATTACTACACCTAGCAATTCGGCTATCTCCTAGTAACATGCTACATCCTAGTAACAAATAATCAAAGGAGCTATTATTTTCGCCCAGGTCATTAATGCCTGCCGAGGAATTCCCATAATGATAACATGTAGTAGAATTCCCGTAATGATAATCAGTAGTTTGATTGAACCTGACTATCGAAGAAAGTATGATTCCAATAATTACTGTCGAAAAAACGGTACCGAATATAAAGTGGTCTCCCATTTCTTTTTTTTCATTTTAAAAGAGCATATGGCAGTGTTCTACGTTAAAGATTGTATCAGGCAATGGAAGAAATGAATATACCACCTAAGTTTATTGGGTTCATATAAATGACGATGACGGAAGTCGTATTCAGTCTGAAATATTCCCTGATGGGAAGGCGATGTTATCTGGTCTTAGAAAAAGTAATGAGTAATGAGGGATTATACCAAAAAGATTCAGACTTCAGGCACAATATGTAACAAATATATGGTATCAATCCAAGCGCTCAAGCGGACGACAGTCATTATTGAACGCAAGGTTCTTGCATTGAAGAAAACATTTCTTGCTCTCTAAAAAGGAGTAAATCGCATAGCTCTTGTTATAAAGTAGGATAAGATAAAGTAGTTTATATAAGGTTGGAGGTGTAATAGCCTTTCTAAGAGATAAGATAAGAATTGGTTCTTGTACCTTTCAAGAATTTACCAATCTTGGCTCCCGAGATTGGCTGATCTCGCTGGAGATCAGCAGTGAAATAAATGAAAAGCAGGCTGATCTCCAAGCAAACGAAAACCAGGTTATATAAAACCCTTATTGCCCAGTAATGATGTATAACTGCCAAGATTTCGCAATCGGAGAAAAGCTGCAGCTGACCGAAACTTGAGGAGGGCAAGACTGCTGAAGGATTTTGGGTCAATAGACTGTTAAAATAAAACTGGATACACTTTCTCATTGCGTAAATATGCCTGGAATGTGCTGGAGAATTTGCCCATTAACTGTGGAGTATCTGGTTCTAGGCCCAGACAATCTAACCTTAGCCCCTAGGGGTCATCGACCCATCGAGTACCGCCTAATAACATTCAGAGCGGATTGTTGATCACTCTTCTTAGATCACTCAGCCTCGTGGAGGCTAATATACATAAGAAAAAATAAAATAGCAAAATTGAATGGAGGTCGGTGTATTCACTGTAATGAAGGAGAAAAATGTGTAACCTTGAATTACACAAATAAACTAGCCTCACTGCACCACAATAACCAGAGTAATTTTTTTTCTTTTTTCTTCTATTTTCTAATTTAATGTAAAAAAAAGAAAAGAATAAAAAAAAACATGATTTCTACGACGTATTTTTTTTTTAATTTCAGCGAGAGGGACCCTGTAAACTTCAAGGGGGCACGAAATTCTATGAATATTATTAAAGTTGGCGTGAATATAGTGGACAGCCATCATTTTTATTCGGGTAATAAAGCTTAGTTTTACTACTTGTTGACTAATTATATGTAACTAAAGTAAGTGTAACCTGGCTTGACAGGCTGAAATGTATAGTTGTAACCTGGTAGTGTGAGTGCGCGCGCGAGTGAAAGAGGTAATCATATTGTTATAAGCTGTGTAGAATAAGGCTATTTTGGTGAATGGGTACGTCGTATTAAAATGTTTTTGTTGTAAGCTTATTTATATACATATAAAAAAAAATAACCTAACTTATATAAAAACCATACAAAAAACTAATATACTGGTGTTGGTTATCACATAAATTTTAACTGCTATTTTATTTTTACTTTTTTTTAAAAAACAAGATGGATACTATCACAATCCAGATGCTCAATAAATCAAATTTTTTTTTAAAATTATTTAATATTGTTTTGTTTTATAAACAGTTAATTACTAGTTATCATCATGTGCCTCTCCAGGGTGCGAATCTAGCTGTGTACCCTTAGATTTTCTCTTCTTAGGAGCCTCTACAGCTCACTACTGTTCAGTGGTGGGCAGCGTTGTCTGTAATGAGAGAACACCGGTGCAGTGCACTGAGAAAGTCCGGGCGCCAATGACCATAGATGTTGTCGCGCCTTAAATTAAAAAAAAAAAAAAAAACAATAAAAAATACAATCAATACTGAAAATTTCAATACTATTTTATTTTCCACAATTAGTTTGTTTTGTTAAGACAAAGAAGATAATTTAACAGATAATTTGAAAACCTGTATTTTAAGTTTACCTCAACTACTAACAGTTCTTTAAGAATTTAAAGACCATTTTGTCGAAGATTAAACTTAAATAAAGTTTCTTCATTCAATAAATTTTCTTCTTTATCATGTCCCACCACCTTCGTTATTAAAATAAAATAAAGTACTTAATCGAATTACATAAAAAATATTGAGAAAATTCCAATTGCCGCTACTTCAGAATCTATTTTTAATTTCGTATTTCCAGTTAACCGATTTTCTTGAAATTTGGAATTCCAACAAAAGCATTTAAGGCAAAAACCTGATGACCTTGCACTAGTGTTGCAATGTCGTGGACGGCTAACTTTGCTGGATCGCCAGAACTCTCCTGGACTTTTACCACATTATCTTAACAACTTTAATTCATTTTGTTACTTGTGATAATTGAGATCTCGCGTGAGTGAATAAGCAGGTTGACTCCTCGAAGCCTTTTGAACTGCTGCCTTCATTATTTGATCCCCTCAATATTTGATCACTAAATGCTTGAGACGTCCCACAGGATGAGTTCTCTATGAGAAGGTACTGTCTCAGGTTGCTCTGAAGAATATATATTTTATAAATATAAATTTTACGAATATAAATGTATATTATATAATGCGATACAAGAATATATTGTTAATCTGCTTCCAGCAGCAGTTTCCGGTGCCTACCTGGAACTAGAAACTCGATTTTGCTAGCGGCTTGCAGCTGCAAATATGAAGGTAAGTAAGAACAATACTAAGGTGATGTTAATAAAGAGATGAGGCAACCTTGCGGTTTAGGTAATGCGTTTGAATGGCGAAAGGATGGACAACTGCTTCAAGTATGAAAACAACTGGAAAATTCTGCAGCTCTCTCAGGATTAGCTTCAATAATAAGATAAAGAGTTTTTTAAGAGGACCAAGAAAATAATGTATAATGTATTCTCCCCCATATTAACGTATTCTACGAATCGTGGAAGCTAACAAGTAAGCGGAAAAGTAAAATACAAGCGAATGGAAATGGGGTACCTGCACGGAATAGAAGGAAAGTTCAGAAGACGATAAGAATATGACTATCTAGGCTAAACTTGACCTAAATCCAGCTTCAGAAGTATTAGAAGAGCATAAGCTGCGTTGACACACCCATTCGAAATATGTTAGAATACGAGGATCACGTAAGAAGTTAATGTGAGTATTAAGAGGCTGAGAAATTGCCGAAGAAGACCATGGTATGACGAGCTGTGAAGATTGCTCATGAAGGTAATGAATGGACTGGGCAAGCTGGAGAGTTACTCTTGGAACGATTCAAGTGGAAGCAGCTCTATTTTCTGTGTTTGTGTGTGTGTGTGTGTGTATGTGATAAAGTGACCAAAGAAGGTCTATTATGCTATCCACCTGGTTGAGTACATTGAGTGGTTTCATGCTACAAGCACCTATTCCAGATAAGATCTCTGAGAAATTTCAAAATCTTGAAAGGTAGGGGTATATCTTCCTCTACCACGAGGTAACTGTCCAGGCTTCCAAATCTTCTATGGACGGTCATAGTATCCCATAGAACCTCCTAAAATGGATTTTTCCGGAAAAAATGTTTCAAATAAAATTGATAGGTTTACCCCCGCCCACGTTCTTGGGCACTGTCCTAATAACATGCTCCTCGTGACTCGTCGCCTAAATCTTGATGGGGCTACTTGGTGGCTTCGTTTGCCACGAAGAATTATGCTGCGTTGACACGGATAGATCCACTCGTTTCGCTGTTATAGTTGCTTTCTCCAAAAAAGGAAAAAACGCCTTGATCATGGATCCGACAATGCATTATGAGTCGAACGATGCGAAACAGGCAGTGAAGATTAACAAAGTAAATATGCTATGATAAAAAGAAGGCAATCTATGAG
This sequence comes from Triatoma infestans, assembly GCA_011037195.1. Lineage (NCBI taxonomy): Eukaryota > Metazoa > Arthropoda > Insecta > Hemiptera > Reduviidae > Triatoma > Triatoma infestans. The sequence goes on from JAAEAF010001728.1 coordinate 13,241, forward strand.
AAATGCATTCCTTTCCTTAAAGAGAAATTTAGAGAGGAGTACGAAGAGAGGCACTTTTCTGTTCATGGTCTTTGGTTTGAGGCTCGGAGAACTATACCAAAAGAAACCAGAGTGTTTCTAGACGAGGTTGGCATCGGCCTATTGAATTTGACACCAACAATGGTGTCAAAACAATGGAGTCACAAGACTCTCTGGAAATACTCAGCAGTCTGGCAGCTAGAGAAGGTGTGCACATGTAGCCGTTTGCTGTCTGGGCTTTGTATCTTAAGGCAATCATGATTGCTTTTATATCTTTTCGTTTATCGATTTAATGTCTGCTGGGATCCATGCCGGGATGGATTTTTATGCTGTGTGAAATGGCATCTATCTCAACGAAGTTGAACAGCCCCGATTTTGTCTATTTCGACAATAAAGCGTTTTCTCTGGGCATTAGCATTCCAAATTTAAAGAAAAACCCTACAGCTGTTTTTGAGAAAATTCAAAAAAATTTCTGTAAAGTCTCATTTTTGGTAAATTGATTTTATTCAACTTTGGAATTCTACAGTATATTTATTATAGGTGGTACAACCATACATTGAAATGGTACTTTAGAGGAACTTAACGTTGCTCTTCTCGCAGAACCTCTGTCCCAAAAATCAATTTTCCCGGAGAGAAATGTTTCAATTAAAAGTTATATGCATTCAGCTTTGTATATAGTATACATAATTTGAAGAAAATTCTTGGAGACCTCTTCAAGTAAATCGCACAAACACTGAAAAACTCTCGGCTTTCGGTACCCAACAAATAGACACACACAAACATACGCAGGTACAAAGATCTTACAGCCTCCCCCCCCCAAGAGAGAGATACAAAAATTTTTAAAACTCGCCGGAAGTTATACAAAGAAAAGGTTATCTAATACGTTGCAAGTCAAGCTGTTTTAAGTTTAAAAGAATGTAAGAAAAAAGGTAAGTCTGTTAAATTTAATTAGAAATAATGACGGTGCTCTTCTGAAATCCTTGGGGAAAACCCCTTTCTTTATGGTAATTTTTATTTTATTTTATCACTTCTAATTATAATAAAAACTAATGATAAAATAATGCTAGAAGACAGTTATCGTTATGTGCTAATTATAGTTATTTTTTTCGAAGCCCTTAGTAGCATGCTAACGAGCAGTGTTTGGCAGCACTGATCAAGTGGGTGAAGTTGGCGAGGCTGTGATGGGTGGACGGGAATAGCAATTTTCTTGCCTATGGAAACTACTACGTTCTCATTACTTGTATTTTCCTAACCCCTTCTATCCTCACTAGCTTAGAAGCTGACTACAACACTGAGAGGAAACTAGGAAGCATCCGATAGTGAACACGAGGAAGCTGTAAAGATTCTTTATACCTTTAGGAAAAAAAGGAAGATTTTCCTTTTTCTTTTTTGTTCCGTTTTCCTCTCGTTCAGTATAGAAAAAAACGTCTTTTCCCCAGACCTTCATACACTCAAACACACTCTCCAATATTCTCGTAGAGGAGTGAATGAAAGAGTACCAGTAAGATAGAAAAGAGAGGGTGGGTAAAATGAAAAAGGAAGTCGACAGAGAGAGAGAGAGTGAGTGAGTGAGTTGGGGCAATCCTAAGCAGTAGGTATACATTCAACCAGTAGTCGTTCAATCTTCTCTCTTCTTCTGTCCAATAACCAATCCAATGGCAAGCATATAAGCAATGTCGGCAGCTGATTGGTTCTCTTCTACTATATTTAATATGATTGGCTGGAAAGAATGGCTGGATATATGTGCTTGTGAGTGAGTTCTAGATTAAGATGTACTACTTAATTTGGCCCGATAAAATTTTATAATCCATTTTGATAAAAAAAAATATCTTATGTGAAACATGGAACTTTTACTAAATGTAAAAGATAGCCTGGCATTAAATTTAAATATAGGCAACAGGAATTATACTTGTTGATTTTTTAGAGATATGTGCTGCCAATATGATTATATCGTGCGCCAGCTCCTTTATCTGCCTCCAGAAATAAGGGCAAACCAGTATCAAGTTAGGCCGGCCATACAGATTCTTCAGGATCTCCCTAAAATCAATTATCCCATACACATATTTCCAATAGTAATTTTTTAGATTTTCCTCAAAAGGATATCAATTTTATCGTAACAAAAAAGAAAAGGAAATGCCATCAGGCTTTTGAGATTTTTGATCGAAAATAAGGACCCCCCGCCCCAAACCAAGGAAAATTTCTTAATATTTAGTTTTTCATCACTGCTCGCTTTGCTAATAAGCATTGTCGTCAAAAAAAATCTGCCTTGAGCGAAGTTTTTCATTTTAATTTTCAAGAAAATTTAATTTGAAATTGTTATAAATTTTTCTTGGATGCTCTGTTATAAACAAGAACCTCATTATACTATTCTTTGAATGAGGCATGTCTATGCTTTTCTGCTGTGTTCAAGGGCAAAAATCATAAAATTGATGTTGACGACGGAAAAAATGAATTAGGTAAAATAAAAAGTATTCTAGAGTAAATTGCAGCTTAAGATATACCTTATATATATCTTGTCAATTAAATGCTCAAAATAGGTATATCCTAGCGTTTACCATTGTGAAATGGTAAAAGTCCGAAGCTTGTAAATACATCTATTTCGACTTTCTGCACCGACATATATTGGAATCACTTTTATTGGAAACTTTTTTGCAAACAAATTCATTTTAGTATGTTTGGTGGAATCTAATGCCATTTTATTTTAAATTTTACCAGAGTTTTTACTCTTCTGGATTATAATGTAAACTCATTCTGTGTCTATCAACCACCACTTATCTATGATAGAGTAGCTCCAAGTTTAATTAAACCATTTAACTCCATTAACTCGAGTATTAGAAAGTCGTGGGGCACTAGATTATTTCAACAACAGATGACATGATCGAAATTTAAATAGCAGCCTGATGATGACCTCTCCAATTAGATCGAAACCTCCTGTCCATGAATAAATAATAAAATTTATAAAAACAAGGAGTTGGAGGAAACCACTCTTCCGGGTTTATGAAGTATTTTATTTTGGGCAATTGTATTTTGTGCGTGTGTTTGTGTGTGTTTAGTGGGGGGAAGTGTAACATAAGGCAATTTGGTGGCTTAGTCGCTAGGATTGTACAATATACAGCAGTTTGGTGGCTTAGTAGCTAGGATTGTACAATATACAGCAGTTTGGAGGAGAAAGAGTGTAAGAGAGAAATGAAGAAAGTGGGATTAGTTGTGTACGAAGGGTCTATGTGCCAACTACTCCTTACACAAAACACACACACACACACTCACAGTTTTAAGGTTGGGTTAGGTTAGCTTAACCCAACTCCCTTAACGAGTAAAATTCACCTTCAACCACGAATATACCACACAGTCAGAGCTCTGGTTAGAACCTTACAAGGCTGTATTACGCGTTGCTTATATCCGGACATAGATATACAAACACACATAGAAAGCATCTTCTCATTTTATCCGCCCCTCTCCATTGTAGGTTTATTACTACAACAGCGCATCCTATAGGTCACTTCGTTCATACACAAACCAACAAGCACACACATACACATAGATCCAGCTCCTATTTCTTGCTAAACCCTTAGGATTTTTTCCACAACTACTTTTTCTTCATTTCGTCAATACTTATTGTGAAATACAAGGAAATAAAGTACATTTCTTGGAAAAACTACAGCTTATACAAGAGCTGATGTGTGAAAAACTGTGGATTAACAAATATTATTGCAGCTGGCCGCGCAACAGATACAAGTGGCGTTATCAAAATTATCGTCTAGTTCCTTATTTCTAAAACAGAAAAAAAAAATTCAATAAAGACGCCCATCTGGTTGATGGATTTTGTCCGAAACATTATTGTCAGAAATGATTAACTACTGCAAATTTTGTTAATTACATTTTTAACTGATAATTACTAATGTTGTTTTTTGTAACTATGTATTACAACTAATGTAGTTGGAATGTGAAGTTACAAATAGGAGTTGGAAAATTCCAACGAGTAGTTGTAGTTACTATTTCTTATTGTTGTACTTACGAACTTTTGAAGTTGCTAGGAGCGTAAACTAGTGAATTTTTTTGCCGAATATGAATAAAATCATGTTTAAAAGATAGAAATTAACAATTAACTAGAAAATAAATGTGTAAAGCAAAAAAAGTTGTAAATGAAAAAGAAGTAGAATATGTGGTTGGATAATATCTATGATTTTATCCGTCATGTTTAGTTCTGATTGGTTTCGGATTTTCATCCATCGTCATCGTAAGGTTTGCAATCAATTCGTGCAGAGAGATGATTGAATGACTGTTTGTTTATATGTATCACGCACAACACTTGTTGATTGTATGTGGGGAGGTTATAAGGAACCTACTCGTACTTTGTAGAATTGCATTTGCAGTTGTTAATTGTAACTATATTTCAACTAATGAATCTGTAGTGAATAATTTGTTAATACATTTTGTCCAACTGTTGTATTCACACATTTGATCCGCTAAAATAATAAATTTTTTTTCGAACTTACATGGCTTCAAAACATGTATTTCCCTTGAAAAATTAACTTTGAAACTTTGTCACGGACGCAATACTTAGTATTACTGCGGTAAGAGAAAGTAATAAAAACCTATGCTTTTAAACAATGAAATTGTTCGTCGATAAAATAAATCGATAAAAATTGGTACTGCATTTTGGAATTTGGGGAGGGATATTTTTCATTGTTCTAATTAAATGGCTTACAAGTAAAAAAGTAAAATTTTCTTTCTAGATAAGTATTTCAATGTTTTATTGCGCAGCGAAATCAATCGTAAAAATAAACTGAAGAAATGCTTGCTTTTTAGTAAATTGGTGCTACTTATTGGGTTGAATTCAGTAAATTTCTGTTTTATTTATTTACCTATCTCTGACAATGATACAAGTTCATCAGCTGATCTGCACTAAAAAGAAAATGATCACTCAACTTTATTGCATCAAATTGCGACAATCTCAAAATAAACATTTGAGAAACACATTTCAGTAGTTTTTTTTTTTTTTATGTAGCTATAACTCATAAAAAAGTCATAGTTAAAGAGCAATTTACAAATAATTGAAATATTTCTATCCCAATTACAGAGACCATCAGTATGGCATTGTTAGGCTTCGGGATCGTACTACTACTCTTAAATGCCCTCCCTGAGCCTGGAATGTTGTGTTGTAGGCTGGCTCAATTAATAAAACAATTGGATGGAGAAAATGTTTATTCGTAATAGTGGACTGCATAGTACAAGTGTTGAGATCGAACTACTTTCAAAGTGTATAGAGCGATACCCCCTTACCTATTTCCCCTTACACACAGCCTTCTGTACATATAGGAATTCAAATTTAAATTAAATGCCCTAACATACCGCCTTCCTTGAAACTCTCAATATAAAGTAAATATTGAAATCTCGTATACAGAAGATGTTGCGTAATTCAGTTACAAATTAATTAAAAATTAGTTTTACAAAAACATAGAAAATTATCAATCAAATCAATGAAAAATACAATCTACATTAATTAAGAACAATTCAATTTGAAAGGTGAAACGTGAACAATTTATTTAATTTTATAAAGAGATGAATATTAGCATAAAAATCAGCTCATCAAATGTCACTTCATAATAATTATTCAATTGGTAACGGACACACCTTTGTAACTGCTCTTTGGGTCAAACCTTTGTTCGTTTTGACAGTGATGACTCTCACCACTCCGTCTTTCCCTTTATGGATCTTCGCCCTAGTGGCCACTGAAGAGGTGGTAGATTGGCATCCTTCAGTAGAACTATTGCATCCTTGTAGTAACTATTGTGACAATTGTATAGTCACATCTTTTGGCCCATTTGTATCTTTGTTGGAGGTGCGACAGATACTCTGAAGACCACTTCTTCCAGAACTGAAAATAAGCTGACAGCATTCATTGCCATCGCTGTAGGTATTACCCTGTAACTTGGACTCAGGCTCTGTGATAAGAGGAGTTGCTGGCTCTAGGGATAGGAAGTGAGATGGGGTTAGGATGGAGAGATCGTCAGGATTAGTCGAGAGAGGAGTTAAAGGTCTTGAGTTCAAAATTGCCTCTATTTTACACAAAAGAGTGTTTAATTCCTCAAAAGTTGGTATATGACTCTTTAATACACGTCGCAAATGATATTTAATAGATTTAATGCCCGCCTCCCATAGTCCTCGAAAATGAGGGGAATATGGAGGGATAAACTGCCACGAAATCTCATTATCCGTTAAAAAATGCGATAATTGAATTTTTAGTTCTGCTGATTTAAACATTTTTCGTAACTCTAGGAATTTCTTTGAAGCTCCAATATAAGTAGTTCCATTGTCAGAATATATTTTTTTTATAGGTCCCCGCCTAGCCAGGATCTATTTAAAGCAGCTATGAACGCGAGAATCGGTAAGTCGCTTACAGCCTCAATGTGAACAGCCTTGGTTGAGAGGCAAATGAAAAGACAAAAATAGGCCTTGACGATGAAGAATTTCGTTTCATTGATTGTTTAATTAGTATTGGTCCCGCGTAATCCACTCCTGTGGATGTGAATGGTTTACCTTCCGTTACTCTTTCTGGAGGAAGCGCCCCATAATGTAGTTCCGAGTCCGAGGATTAATCTTAAAACAATCGTGACAATTGCGAACAATCCTTTTACATAACGTTTTCCTATTGAGGGGCCAGAACCTTTTACGAATTTTATATTGGAGCCCTTGTGCTCCCATATGTAGGTTGAGTTTATGAAAATGTTCAGATATGATTCTCGTTAAATGACGTTTGCTGTCTAAAATTACAGGATGTTTCTGTTCATAAGAAAGGTTTGCATTTTGAAGACGCCCTCCGACTCGTATAAGATGTTTATTGTATAAAAAAGGATTAAGAGAAACGAGTCGAGAATTCTGTCCTAAAGGTTTATTTGACGTTAGATTTCTTATTTCTAAAGGAAACATTTCCCTTTGAGCAACCTTGAGGCACAAAATTTCCGCATTATTCAACTCGGTTGCAGTGATATGACCTTTCCTTCTTTTAGTTCTGTCTCTTTGTCGAAAGTTATTAATAAATCTAAGTATAAATGCAACTACCCGACACAGCGTTCTCCATGAAGAGTATCTACTAATTAAGGAGTCTGAATCGTCGATACTGATGAAAAACTCACTCACTTACTTTCTTACTTCTTTTTTCTGGGATTTCTTGCTCGGCAGAAATCACATCATTAAAAATCCATGCATTCTTTCTCTTAGAAAGCCACTCTGGGCCGTGTAACCATATATCACATTTCAGAAATGGTTCCGCATCTAATCCTCTCGAAATAGGATCAGCAGGGTTGTGTTTAGCATCTACATGATACCACGTATGAGTCTGCGTAATACTTTGTATTTTTGCCACCTTGTTTGCGACGAAAGTATTCCATCTTATAGGTTCTGCTGGTAACCATGACAAAACAATGGTTGAATCAGTCCAGAAATAGGCCTTCTCGATATTGATATTTAAGACTGTAATCAGCTTAGAAAAAAAATTTGATACCAGTAAGGCACCGCAAAGTTCTAATCGAGGAAGGCTTACTTGTTTAATTGGTGAAACTCTCGATTTTGAGCATAATAGTCTTACTCTGATGCTAGCGTCCTCATCTCAGCTCCTAGCTTATATACATCCTCCATTTGCCTTCTCTGAAGCATCGCAAAAGTAATGAAGTTCAATTTTGACGGATTGTCTGATATCACATATCTATTAATTTTAAATTTATTCCATTTTTCTAAATTTGACGCGAATCGCATCCATTCCACCGGAAATTCATCATCCCAATCTAATTTTAAAAGCCAAAATTGTATGTATATTTTTGCTAGAGTAATTACTAGACCAATGAGACCTAACGGGTCATAAATTCTGGCTATTGTTCCCAAAAGGTAGAGCTTTGTTAAACGAATAATTGGAGGTAAATTTATTTTAAATTCAAAAATATCATAATATGGCGACCACGTCATGCCTAAGGTTTTAATCGTGTCATCTTCTAATAATTTTAAAGTGTAATTCACGTCATCGTTAGGCTCAATATGCGTTGTAAAGTACCGGTAATTTGAACACCACTTGCGGGGATTCATTCCTGCCTGCGCTAAAATCGCTGATAATTGGCGTTGTATTTCTAATAAACCTTCTATAGAGTCTGCGCCGGTTAACACGTCATCGACGTAGAAATCAAATAGGATTATTCGTGAACCAAGACAATATTTGTCTTTATTTTCAATAGCTAGTTGCTGTAAGGTTCTAATCGCTAAGTAAGGAGCAGACGAAGAACCGTAAGTTACAGTCATGAGTTTGTAGATTTTCAATTCGTCATCCGGATTATTTCGCCAATAAATGCTTTGAAGATTGGTATTACTAGTATCTAGTATTACTATTAATAGTATTGGGCGTTACTAGTATCTGGCGATACATTTTTTCGATATCGGCGGTTAAAATGTAGCGATGTGAGCGAAATTTTAATAAAATGCAAAATGCGTCTTGTCTTGTTGTATTGTTGGACCTTTTTCTAATATATCATTCAAAGAGCGACCCGAAGTTGTCTTCATCGATGCGTCAAATACTACTCTAATTTTTGTTGTTTTGCTATCTTCCCGAAAAAGAGGATGATGAGGTAAATAGCAAATTGATTCTAACGGATTATCTCTTTCCATTACTTCACACATATGACCTAAATCAATATATTCTTGCATAAATGCTCTATACTGCAAATATACCTTAGGATATATTGCGAAGACGCCTTTCTAATGATAAGAATCTATTTAATGCACCTTTGGCGGAATTTCCAAGTGACGCTGGATTTTCTTTGAATGGTAACTTTACTAAATATCTTCTGTTCGAATTTTTACTTACAGTTTCGCTACAATATTCATCTAAATTCCGTTCTTGTTCTGTATATTGTTTAGTAACCGGGAAATGTTCCAATTCCCAAAATCGAGTTAATTCTTGTTGAATGTCTGTTGGACGTTCAATAACTGGCATTGAATCACAGTATAATTTCAGTGATGCCTGTCTCTTGGAAGCTTCAAATCTTTCACAAGCAACCCAGCCTAATTCCGTTTCATATATCGCTGGCATTGATTCACACACTTGTATCTTTCCCGATTTGAATAACTCTAAAAATAACTCAGCCTCATCAACATATCTATTTTATTTGGTTTATAAAAATTAGGATCTGCTAACCTTATAGACAAAGGTATCATTTCAGGAGAAAATTGCAAATTATCTGATTGTAAATATTTTGTAATCTTTGGTAAAATTATAAAATCTAGGGATCGTTTGTAATTATTGATTCTTAAATGAATGGTGGCGATACTGCATGCTATACTACTGCCAGTGCCTGTATTTGTTGAATGTTTGATTTGTATTTCTTTAACCCAATAATTGTACAAGGTTTTCGGTTATAAAATTACCCTGAGCACCACTATCCAGCAATACGCGAGCTTCGACCGATCTTCCATTTAACTCATTGTCAACATTAACAACTGCAGTAGCGAGTAAAACATCAAATTTAGACCCTTCTGACATAAGGTGAACGCCGGTTTCTTTGAAATCCGTATGTAAATAGATATTATGTTTTTTGTTACAAACTCTACAATTACCAGATTCATTTGATTCATGTGACTGTAAGCAATTTTGGACATAAATTTAAATCTTTTATTTTTGTTATTCTTTTTGTAATTCGCAAACAAGTGACGAATTATTTTTATTAAAACTCTTGAAATAATTATTACTGTTAGTATGATTTTTAAGATGAGTACCTTTCGGATTATAATAGACATGTTCCTTGGGAGCCGCTGTCCCCCTCCTTAGGAAGGCTTGAGCCTTTGATGTTTCTTTATATGCCGCCGACCCTTTACCTTCGCATTTTTACTTTCTCTTACACCTAGTAATTTACTTTATAGTTGTAATAATTATTAACGTTACATTCTGTAGCTTCCAAAATATGAATTTGTTTTCGCAAAAAATCCTCCAACTGTTCTAGGTGGGGTATTTCTGCATCTTTAGCATCTAACGAAGATTCCCGAAGTTTAATAGTATAATTATCTAACTTTGATGATAACATTGGTACTAACAAAAAATGCGATTTATCTATGTCGTACCCTAGGGCCTTTAGAATCTTGACTGATTTAACGAATTCGGTCAATAGATTATTTATATCGTGTAAAGAGTGATTCTTCTCATACGAGGTAAATTTAACAGTCTATTAACATGACTTTGCGCGATAAGTCTATTATTACCAAATCTTTTATTTAATAAATCCCATGCAATAGAATAGTAATTTTCAGTAACATCTAAATTTTGAATTGTCTCAAAAGCTTCTCCTTTTAGACAAGATTTTAAATAATGCAGTTTTTGCGAGTCTGCTAGATTATTATTGTTGCGAATTAATGCAACATAAGTATCTTTAAATGACAACCAGGATTTATAACCTCCTTGAAATGTAGGTAAATTTATCGAAGGTAAATTGACCGGTATGATGTTTTTAACCTTTAATGGATTTGTTAATTGGGAATTTAGATTTACTTGATTACCTTTTAATATTGTTTCGAACTTCTCCATTATAGAAAAATATTTATTTTCGAATATTTCGGATTCATCATCAATATCTGTTGAATCATCAGAGAAGGAGGTAGATAATTTTCCTTGAATATCAAAAAACTGATTCCATAATTCTTTTAATTTTTCCATTCTAGCCTTAATTTCATTAATTTCTGTGTAGTCGAATCTTAATTTGTCACTTAACGTTTTCATTCGAGTTAGTGAGGACTTAATGTATCCCCTTGCTCTGATAAACTCTTTTATCTTTTCTTCTTGCATTGTCATGCAGTTTTATGAAAATAAACAGAGGCAATATAAAGAAAAGGATCAAAAGAAAAAACAATTTGGAATTTAAAAGGAAATGGAGTTAGAGCCGCTAACCTTGTTCTCTATGAGTTGGTTGTTGAACTTCCACGAACTTACGAACTTGACCGCTGAAGCTCGTTAGTGAATTTTCTGAACACTTCTCTTTATCCTCTTGCCCGGGCTGATGGACCAAATTATGTTAGTCTTCGAGCGCGTACTATTCTTGAATGCCCTCCCTGAGCCTGGAATGTGTTGTGTTATAGGCTGGTTTAATTAATAAAACAATTGGATGAAGAAAATGTTTGTTCGTAATAGTAGACTGTATAGTACAAGAGTTGAGATCGAACTATTTTCAAAGTGTTTAGAGCGATACCACCACTACTTCCATATATACGCAGCCTTCTGTACATATAGGAATTCAAATTTAAATTAAATGCCCTAACAGGTATAAATTTGAAATATCACAGACTATGAAACTAGAATCTGATGGTGACATGGGTTCACCATGGGATCCGACAAGAATGTTTCAGTCAAAATCCATGCACGGAAAATGCGACTTTATTACAATTGTTTGATCAAAAATGATTTTCTTGAAAGTATTACACACTAATTACACACTTCTTAGGCTTCTATTGGTAACACATTCCCTGGAAAACTGTTGTTGGAGGAGCATTAACATTTTTTTTTTTTTTTAATTTAAGGCGCGTCAACATCGCCGGAGCCTTCTCAGTGCACTGCCGACCTCCGGACAGTGTTCTCTCGCTACAGACAGCACTGTCCATCACCGAACAGAAAAAATCTAAGGGTAGCACTGGACTCGAACCCGGGACCTCCGCGTGGGAGTTCAATGCGCTAACCACTTAGCTAATCCCTCCCCTTAGCATTAACATAAGTTTTCCTCTAAAAATACCACAGTATTAAGAAAAATGCCTGAATTCTAAATTTGAAAGAAAATCTATTAATGGAAAATGGTATCAAAGATTTCTTTAAAACTGTACAACTATTTCAATGCTAACATTCGGAAAAATGTTACAAATAAAAGTAACAACAGATTTACATCTGTGCAATTAGCAATCGATAGAGACGCTTTGGAATCCTGGTAATATGCTGTTTCATACAGTTTAATAATGGGAGAACCGTATTAAAAGCTGAAGTGCAAACTTAACCTTTCACTTCCTCACAACCTTCAAAAAATAAATTTCCCTGAGAAAAATATTTTCAACAAAAGTGACAGGTTAAATAGTTCGAACGCTTAGTTTAAAGACAATAATCGATCAGTGCATTTTCGAGAAAATCGCGAAAAATTAAATGCAAAATTGATTACGACGACAATTATTCAAGTCAGTAAAATCAGTAGAACTTAATCTCTAGATAGTAAAAATGATTGTTGCTGGCATTTAAATATATATATCAGTGATTTACCTGTTAGTGAAATGCTAGCGAAAGAATTAAATGCAACTGTCATAGCAAATGAAGAATGTGCCATTGTCTTATCTATGCGCAAAAAATCTTTTAAATACAGTTGAAAATGCCGAACCGTGCCATAAATGTGGACGCAACCGTAAAAGAAAATTTAGACCCATGTTAAGGTGTCCACGCAAAGGATGCCAAACAACTCGTTCTGCTAGGGCTAGTAATCCCTTTTTTCATTATACGGACTTGAACAATCGCATAAAAAGCTACCTGACATTGTGTGAAATTTTAGAGCTACTGTTTTATTTTGTAATGGACACTCAGTGCCCATTACACCAAACCTAGTGCACCAAACTGCAATATTGACTGTAAAATCGAAGATGGCAGTTGTTGATTGGTTTAATATGTCTAGAAGAATTTGTAGCCATTGTGTCACACATTTATTTGTGCCTTTTTTAATGGTTGGTACTAATGATGAAGCGATTCAAACCGACGAGCCAGAACCGCAGGTGAACGCAAATGCAACAGAGGAAGGATATTAACATGGGACCAAGCACCCTTTTCCGAGGACAGTGATGCAGACCATCCAAAACCAAAAGAATCATGGAGCAAGAATTAATGGGCCTTGGATGTTCAGCTTAAAAATGGCATTGATTGCCGTTATTTTTATGTAGGAAAAAGAGATAAAAAGAACTCTTATACCAATTAAAACGTGAATGCAAATTTGGCTCAGTAATTCACTCTGATGAATGGCCGGCGTATGCATGACCTCACAATGCTGGGTTTCTTTATTCGACTGTGAATCATCAAATGAATTACGCAGATCCTCAGACAGATCACATACGCAAGGAATCGATAGATCATGGCTGGACAGCAAGTTGCCATTTTGAAAAAAAAAGAGAGGTGCCCAAAAACATGCATCAGTCACATCCAGACCATTTTTGTTGGTGGGTTTGCGACGTAGAGAAGGAGATTTATGTTTGCCTTTTTTAAGGGCTAGATATAAAAATCTTTGCATTTTTATGTTTTAATTTCATTTTTAAGGATAATGACGGTAGAGTGCACGTATATGTAATTATATGTAATTATAGGGCCTGGCGCGAATCAATTAGGAAAGAAAAAATAAACAAACTGCGATCAGATCACACAACTGACTGCGAGTAGACTCTCAAGTGGATACGAAATGGTCCTGGTCTCGAGACTTCTGTGCCTGTCGATTCTCAGAAAACTGGCTCGAGACCGAAAGTGATCTCAAATTGACAGCACCCTGAGACTTATTTCGAGACTTTCTCGCGAGACTTTGTCACTGTGGACACTTAGCGTAAGAGAATGTTCAGCATTGTAAAAGTTGGAGGTTATTTTCAGAAAGGTTGTAGAAAACAACAAAGGTTGTAAGCAGGTTGTAACTTTAAGGTTAAAATTTAAAGAAATTATGTTTCTGATATTTAATTTATTATTAAATTGATTTTAAAAGTTGAATTAAGTATTTAATTTAAGTTTATATTCAAAGAAACACAGATTTAAAGTTAAGAAATAAGTGTTTAAGTTTCTAGTTTATTATAATATTATGAATAAATTTAGCAATTCCATCAAACCTTAACATTTCTTCATTGAAAGTTTAAGTGTAACTTTATCTCTAGTTTTAGTGGAATAAAAGACAAAAACCTTTATAAAGATTGTACGAGGAAAATGGCAACAACTGTAAGTTTAAAATCTTAGTCATAAGCATAAATTCTAAAAAACAATTTACTATTAAAAAGACCCATATTCTTCATGATAGTGCAGTCAATTGCCTGGAATAATGGATAGTAAGTCAGAATGACAAATTACTGCAATTCTAGTTTTTTATTATTCATTTCTTAAAAATAACCTGGTATCATGTTGGAACAGAATCTGGGAATGAGGTCACCTTCATATTCTGTGGATACGCAATAAAAATATATTTGCCTCTTAACTATTACAAAAGCCCTAAACATTTTTATATTGATTTAAAGAAAGAGGGTTTTATTTTATGACGCAACGTTGATCTCGTAAAATAAGCTATTTTTTTTTTTTTAATAAATTGAAGTTTGATCGCATATTCAGCAACGGAGATTCAGCATTCAGGCATGTGACCATTTCCAGAAATTTAGGAAATCAATGAGTTCTTCCTTTTTGCAATGAACAAGCCTCGCGAGACTTTGTCACTGTGGACACTTAGCGTAAGAGAATGTTCAGCATTGTAAAAGTTGGAGGTTATTTTCAGAAAGGTTGTAGAAAAAACAAAGGTTGTAAGCAGGTTGTAACTTTAAGGTTAAAATTTAAAGAAATTATGTTTCTGATATTTGATTTATTATTAAATTGATTTTAAAAGTTGAATTAAGTGTTTAAGTTTATATTCAAAGAAACACAGATTTAAAGTTAAGAAATAAGTGTTTAAGTTTCTAGTTTAAACTACGAAGTGGGGGAAACAAGAAATTGTATCTAATTAATCTGTGAGTAATTTTAAAAAGTTAGGATTTCTTAACATCTCTTGAGATTTGAAACATCGCTTAAACTCACAGAAAGTTTCTGCTCAAACAGTTTTAATAAATTATATGTGATTGTCTAGCTAGCTGACGGAACTGAAATTCATTCACCTAAGCAAGATTTTTAAAGTTTGATCTTTTAGGTTTCAAATTTCATGAAAAACACTTGAGTTTTCGGGTTGACACAGGATCCCATTAGCTTTCAAGGTGTAACGACCCTGAAGAGGCTCGTTTAATAAGGGCGAGACGTCTGTTTCTAGCAAACCACAGACGCGGGCTCAACCCAGAAACTCAATGTATTTAAAGTTGTCAACTTCCATCTTAAAACTGAAGTTATTCAGCTGGTATTTTATCCGTAGACAGCAAGCATATTTCTGATATACCTGACTGGTTTCGGATTTTCATCCATCGTCAGAGTAAAGTTATCAAGTTCGTGTAAAGAGTTTACTTCAACATAATGTTTCTGTTACGCACTCTACACTTGTTGACTTGTTGATTTTACGACTTTCAATCAACAAGTGTAATTGTAAACGAAACATTAAGTTGAAGTAACTCTCTACACGAACTTGATAACTTTACTATTACAAAGGATAAATCCGAAACTGGTCAGGAATATAAGAAATATGCATGCTCGACGGATAAATACCAAATGTTATCGAGCATTGCGGACCCATCCACATATTAAAGCATAATCAGTTTACAAAACACAGACATAGGCATTTCTATCAATATGATGATATCGAAGATCATGGTTGAGACCCTGATATATTGTGGACTGATTCTTGAATAGAAGTTTATGTTATCAAGGATGAGGAGGATAGAATCAATAGCAGCAAGGCAGCTGTATCTCTTGCTAATCTATTCCAAATTGTCATTCCAGGGAATGAATTGGTGTAAAATGCAGTAAAACCACTGGAAGCAATCATCTTTGTAGATGGGGCTAAGAATTGACCAATGACAGGTCAAAGACATGTGCAAGAATGAAGATCGTTGTATTTATAACGTTTGCTAACTATGTCTTGAGTTTATTGATATAATTTTTGCTTTCTCATGCGTAAACTCCCTCGTTCTTTCTCGATACTATTACCATGAGAAAGTACTATAGAACAGAATAGAATCATTTATTTGCTCTAGAGCTGAGCTCATACAAAGGGTTGCTGTTTACAATGTTTCTTAAATCACATTCTTAAATTACATTCACAATAAGAACTTAAGACGAATTACAATATAATTGAATTTCATTGATAGATTATCTTTATGAAAATATTAATAATAATCATCCGAAACTAGAATTACATAGCGTTTTGGAATAGTTAAAACAAATAAAACAAAATAAAATAAATACAATAATAATAGAGTACTCTTGCTTTAAAAATATAACAAAATCAAAATAAGTATTAAATCGATATGCTTAAAAGTAAATTAGATAAACAGGTTATGAAGCTAACATAAAACAAATGAAACAAAACATAAATCAATTAACTTCCTAAAGAATTAAGTTGGCCTATGACTTTGAAATAATTCGTATTATATTCCTAACAACTGAAATAATATTTTCACTTATATTTGAAAATTTATTATTCATAATTATAATCACTCGTTAATGATAAATTGTCTGAGTTTGAGTAAATTTTTAATATATTGGTAGACCATTATTAGTTTTTCCTTGGAGTCAGATGAAAGTGTATCTATTATAGCAACATCAGAATTATCAGATGATGATGTTTCTGCTTTGCTCTATACAACATTCCAAGGAATTCCTCGGTTACTATCGTGTTCCTTCTTCAGATCAATAAAGACCATATATAGTTCTTTGTAAAATCCAGAAATAAATTATTTCCTCGAAATAACGATTCCTCGGATGAAAAATTCTGTTTCAAAATATTCTTACCACGATTGCTGTAGTTGAATTTAAAGCAATTAGAGAAAGTAATAAAGACAATTTGACTAATGATGTTTAAATTAATTTAGTTGAAAGTTTTATCATGTACAGAACAACATTTACTTGGGAAACTTGTTCTGTCAATAATTGAATTATCTCTAGCCTACTTGAAATTAATTACATAGCAATTATAATATTAATTGGGTTTAAATAGGTCAGTAATAATATGTAATTAAGTTAATTTAGCTATTCACAGAGATGTTTTGTTCTTTCCTTGTTTTATAAAAAGTAGGTAAAATATACTTTTCTTAGTGAAGGGTTGTTTTAATGCCCCTTGCTTACAAATATGCAATAAAACTAAACTGACTCAAACTATTGAGCTAACTTTTACAGTAATTTTTGTTATCATCTACTTTAATTCGTATCATTTCGAATTATATCTCCATAATAAATTTATTACTTTCCCCTACTCCTGTAAATGGAAGCATTGGGAGGTTGTCAAACTTTATGAAATTAAGGATATTTCTCTAAAATAACTGCATTATACAGTTGCGCCCTCTATCAGTCCTAATATCAATTTTTTCAAGACAAATGTTTCAAATAAAAAATTTATACATATATGTTATGTAGTTAGTAATCCAAGTTTAAAGAAAGTCGTTTGGAGCTCTTTTCAAAAAGATTCTCCCCTCCTTCAAATCTTTAGAAACTGATTCTATAAAGTCTCTTTTTTGGTAAACCGATTTTCTTCAAATATGGAATTCTTGCCTTAATATTATTGAATAGATTGTAATGGTACCTGGATGATAGTGGTTGGTGAATGGTGAAATGAAATGAGATTATACTAACAGTCATTCTAACAGTCTTGTCACCCTGAAGTTTATATTTAAACGATTTACTGAGAAAGGAGAGAAAAGTGTATAGTAGGTAGAGGGACCGAGCGACGAGTAGTCATGAGTGATGAATGTTGAATGGTCAGTGTTGGCTCTTGTGACTCTTGCTTGTTCTAATAGTAGATTGCACAGGTAGATATGTGATCCTTATCAAGGGGCGAAACTTGTAAACTCTTTAAAGTTGAAGTAGCAATTGATGTTTACTCTTTTAAAGTTTATTTGGCAAATTCACTCACTCTTCGAAATCGATTTGGCGAGTGGCTGTTAAGACCTCAGAAGGTCGATTTTATTTATTTAGTTTCTCCTCCGCTTCTATAGCTGTTTTATATAGCACTTGTCAAGCCAACTCATAATCTATAAAGGCTGTCGATGTTTCTCCATACAATTCACTGTCGATGTTACACCAGTGTGCGTGACAGCGAAGGTAATGCGCAGAAGAACGTGCGCTTAGAGGATCAAAGGTGATGCTTCCAAGCGGCTTCTAATGGAATCTATCTTTTGTATGGAGAAAGTTATTTTGGTTCAATTACAAAATGGTAGAAGAGTAAATTTGCATCGAAACGGCCCTTGGACAGCTTTTGCTTATAACAGCTCATCCCAAAGATTAAAACAGAAACAAAACAAAAAAATCAATTTTAGTGGGAAAATGTTAATTCAGAAGAAAGTGTTTCCACTATTTATAATAAAATCGTGAAAAACTGTGAAAAGAAAAATCATAAAAGAACTTTCAGCAGACGCTTTTTGACTGAAACCTTCAGTTGTTACCGATTAATGATGCCAAAACGAAATGTTAAGTTTGAGCTTGTATTCAGCGAACATCTTTCAATAAATCCTAGTGAAGTTTCCTAGTGTATTCTAGTGTAGTTTCAATTTCGACGATTTGTCATAAACCTAATATTTCCCCCTCTTACAATAGTAAGAGAAAGTTGAATCGTTTTTAGAGATTTAGGCAGTTTCTCTTCCTAAATTATATTAAGGCTGATTTGACAAAAGATTCTATATTTGAAATAAATTTGTCTCTAAGTGGGAAAAGTAAATTAAGAGAAAGTTATGTGAGTGTTTCTCACGGATAATTTTTTCTTCTTTCTTTCAAGTGAAAAGAACTTTTTTAAAAAAGAAAGTAAACCATTAGTATGCATTTAAATGTCAAGAAAATATAAATGTTTAAATGCTAACGGAGACAGTCGAGAGAAATTTATTTTCAGGAATATATATCTATAATATATATATATATATATATATATTTATATATGTACAAAAAAAAAAAAAGGAAAGGAAAATGAGGGAAAATGTTTGAACATATCACAAATGTATGTAATTTTCATGGTGTCTTTTGCAAATAATAATTTACCTCATACAAAACAGTGGGGGGAATATCATTTCAAGGAAAAATCACGTCATTCTCATCCCTTAAAGTTGAAATAAATAAATTTATCTAGGGAAGAGATTAGCTAAGTGGTTAGCGCACTGGACTCCCACGCGGAGGACCCGGGTTTGAGTCCAGTTGTGCCACCCTTAGATTTTTTTCTTCCTAGGAGCTCTACAGCTCACTGTCCGGTGATGCACAGTGAGTCTGTAACGAGAGAACACTGTCCGGAGTGATACTCTGTATTTTTACAATTAGTATATCAACTTCAAAGAAAGAAAATTATTGAGAGCCATTTTCGATAACATCATTAAAAAAAAACTTAGAAAATCGGAAGTTCCGAATCTGAAGGATTTTGACTGAAATCTTTGTTTGGCGATGGTGATATCTAAACGGAAAAATAAAATTAAGCTTCCAGGGATTTTTTGAATTGTCAACTCAGAGTATATGAAAACATGGTTTTTCTGATAAGAAAGAGTGATAACATTATACTCACCAAAATTGGATGTAAATACAATTTCGATCAATTAGTAGAATAGAATAGAAATGCTTTATTGACAAAGACTTATGACATGTAAATAAACAAAAGAAAACTTCAAAGCTTCGGCTTGGTACGTAACACCGTCAGCCAGAGTTGTCATCAATTGTGTACAACAGTATTTACTACCTTGAACACTACCGACTAACAAAATAAATAAAAGCAACATAAACAAAATACATTTTCTTTTAAATAGAAATAAATATAACTTCTGAAAACCTCTACAGCTCACTGCCCGGTGTTGTCTGTAACGAGAGTACACTGTCCGGAGGCCGGTAGTGCACTGAGAAGGCTCCGGGGCCAATGACCATAGATGTTGACGCGCCTTAAATTAAAAACAAAAAGAATACAGGAATGACCAACCACCAGGTGCGCTGGATGGTGCTCCATTAACAATATAATACTAAAGAAAGAAACAAACAAAAAAATACAAAGTAGTTGTCAACGAATTGAATGTTCTCTCACTGCTGCTGCAACAGGTTTATTTCTAACTCAGGTCTTCGGGGTGGAGACGGCGTGAGTGGTTTGTGGTAAACCGAGAAGAAGTATTGCATAAAATTTCCCGCCTACATTCTAACGTATTTTCTATCGATTCCAATTATCGATCATGTTATCTTTAATAAATTTATAAGTTATCAAGGAGCGATCAAAGAAAATACTTCGTTTCGGCAAATTTATTGCCTTCATCATGGCGTGTATAAATGAGTTATAAAATTGTTACAAGGTTGTACATTTGTGTAAGCAGTAAAATATATTAACAAATTAAACAAATAAGAATTAAAAAAAAAAAAAAATTGAAATAATACATATAAATATAAAAATTAATCAATTTAAACAATAAAACAAAATTAAATTTACTAAATTACAAGTGAATTACTATTACTTACTTACGAGTGCTATTATTACTTACAAGTGAATTAAAACTAGGTCGCTGTATCATCACAATATTGGGGATTTAAGGGATTTAGATTAAAGGGAGTTTTATATTTAATATTTAAACACAAATACCCCATTTCTAAAAACCATTGTTTTGTGTTCAGAGAATTCCATAAAAAAGAAGACAGCCAGGACTACGATTTAATAACCTCCAATATTCTTCACTTATCATAGTCATATCCACGTCAGATTAGTTCTCTGCTGTCCGCAAGGAACGCCAAGGTCGTATCTTCAAACGAGGCCAACCAAGGGTTGGGGATGAAGTATTGTCCTGCTTCCACTGCCACACGTAACCATATTGAAGGAAAAAAGGACATTGTACGCCCCATTCTATCACCATCTTCAAGAGCGAAGTAACCTTCCGTGCTAACCAGCCAACAACAAACATCCAGTCTTCATTCCGTACTTATTGCCTATCTATCTCTCATTTAGCATTCTCACCCCGTCTCTTAATCTCTTAGTTAAGTCAGTTCCTTAGAATTATAAGTATATATATAATAGTGCAGTGGTCGTAACATTTATTCCTAACTACTCTCTACAACGCAATATTTAGAACTACATACTTTCTATTCTTTGGAAATTTTCTTCCGTACGTATCATTCTCAAACCGAACAAATCTAACCAACACCCTGCCTCCTACCATCCCATCAGCCTCCTACCTGTTTTAGCAGAAATACTCGAAAAAGTTTTATGTCTTCAACCAATACTAGATTCTTACCAAATTATTCCTCACATCAGTTTGGATTCCATAGTGGACATTCCCCAATTTAGCAAGCACATCGCGTTGTAGACTCATCGCCACAAGGACTTGTCAAGAGCATTAAATCATATTTAACAGACAGCTTCTTCCAAGTTATTGCCAAAGGACTTGTCAAGAGCGTTAAATCATATTTAACAGACAGCTTCTTCCAAGTTATTGCCAAAGGACTTGTCAAGAGCGTTAAATCATATTTAATAGACAGCTTCTTCCAAGTTATTGAAGGATCATCTACTTACCAGTTTATCCTATTCTTGCTGGAGTGCCCCAAGGCAGCATTCTGGCATCCATCCTTTACATAATTTATGCTGCTGATATTCCCACACATCCCAACACAATCACTTTTGCTTAAGCTATGATAGACCTGTAATTTACAAACATTTCCTCCAACATCATCTTCAGTTATTAGACCTTGCTAACGAAATGGAAAATAGAAGTCAATACAAATAAATCTAAATTTGTAGTATCCACCCTGAATAAAAAGTCATAGCTTTATTCTACTTGTACTATAAATAACCTTATAGCAGCTGCAGACCATTTTCGTTCCGGCTTTAGTTAGACAAACGACTGACTTGAACCCCATACTAGTCTCAAACACGGACCTGCTTTAACCAATGTTTCAGACTACTTGACAAACCCTCCAACTAACACTAAAAAATAAAAAACTACAATCGTACAACAGCAAAACGAAATGATCTTAAAGAATCCAAACCTACCATCCAAGATCCTACGTCGCATCCCCGACGCGCCTTACAACGTCTCCAATAAACAAATTGTAGAAGTTGTTGGCCGTTAGAAATGATCTGATGTATCTCTTAATTGGCTGATCGGCCAGAGGGTATCATAAGAAAAACACTAAAAAAATTTTTTTAAGTGTTTTTATTAATGGCCCGACGTTTCGACAAACATTGTTTGTCTTCTTCAGGGGCTATCTTAGAATCGGAGACAAATTAATTTGTATGCTCTATTAATTACTACATGTTAAATTATGACTGTGGTCTATGAGTGTACTACCTACCTCCAATAAACTATACAAACTGGTACATTCCATTTGTCCATACTCTAGCGAAATCCAAGAATTCAATTTCCACAGTAAACTTTCCCTCTATCCTAATCTTCTTGTTCACATTCTCTCTTCAGCTTCACTTGCAGAAAATACTACTAGACGATTGAAGCGTCGTTTGGCCCCGCGACCACCTGGTTATCGATGGATAACCTACCATTCACGTCAATCACGACTTGTTTTTTATATACTTATATCATTTTTACTTGTTACATGCCAAAATTCTAAATAAAAGGGGAAAAAAAGGATTTCAAAAAATGTATTTCCTGAGAAAATTCATTTTGAAAATATAATATAGCAGTAACAGAAAGTAAAAAAGAAGAAAATCGAAAAGAAATGTTGGAAAAATTTAACGACCAAAAACACACGAAAAAAAATTGAAATCACGATCATGAGAACAATACTGGAATTTAATTCAGAATAATTCTGAATTTTTCTTACTGCTGGCTCTTAAACAGAACATTCGCTTAAATTTTTTCCCCCTCTTCCCAATATTTGAATTAGTTATTCCAGAGGAAACTTTGATTAATTAATTAACAGAAACTAATTTGTTAACAACCACTGCTAGAATTTACCAAACAGTTCTGAACTCTTAACAGTGAATGTTAATTAAATCAGTTAATTATCATTTCCGGTTGATCAAACTTTACCCCAGACGAAATCCTTCGTGCATTCGTGTATAAGTTTGCCCTCTTGTGTATTGTACAATAAATATATGTATCAAAATTTGACCTTTATTTCATGTTTTATGAAATCTACTGTTCTATAAAGTTATGAAGCATGGAAACTTTCCCATAGGAAAATTCCAAGTGATCAAATTCTGACAACTTTTACAAATAATAATATTTAAAAAAATCACATTACAAACTCAGACTCAGACTTTCTCTTGCTGCAATTCTCATAGTTTCTGGAGAAATTTCCTTAAAAATTCGAAACTTTTACTGAAGTTTTAGTATATGTTTTGCTGGGGCTGTCAGAGACACAAGCAGTATAGTAAACTATATAAAAAAAATGTATATTGATATATATGAAATGCTAATGGAAGTAAACAGTTAGTAAAGATAGTGAGTTTGAAGAAACTAGGTCAATTAGAAATGCGATGATTGCAGTAAGAGAAAATCATGACAGTTCCTTCTTTTGGAGCATCTATTTGTTTTGTTTCTGTTGAAAACTGATGTTGAAAGTCAGCACAATGATGAAGGCCACAAAACTTCAAGGGGAAAGTTTAATTTTAAACTGCTATAACTGGTAAAAATGTATTAGATAAAAAGGAAAACCAACTTTAATTGCTGAAGAGGAATATCGAATTGGATTTGTCGATATATTGCACAATTGTAGATTGTCCTTGTAATATGGACTGGGATGACTGGTCGTGCGGGAGCAAAATGAATACCACCAGCATAACAAGTATGGTCTGAGAGGAAATCTGTTTAAGCAAGAGCTGGGAAGTGTTTGTGTGTGCGTGTATGGGGGGTTGGGGGGGAGAGATTGCAAGACCATGGATATTGGTGAGACTGGACTATAAAAATAGCTTCCGCCTGGCCTCGGCCCCCCACCCGACACGGTGGTGGTCAAAGAGCTCAGGGGTGGAAACGGCAAGGACGGGAAGTGTTTTTTACCCTTCGTGTTTGCGTATCGATTCTTTTTTTTTTTTGTGAATTCCGTGACGTATGTCGGTAAATTGTTTCACATTATATCTCTCTCGCTTAGGCGCGCACTCACTCACTCTCATTGTTTTCGGTTTATTAATATAATATAACTCTATCGATTTCTTATATTGCGTACAAAAAATTATTTGATCGAAGAGAAAAAAAACATCAGTGTGACATGTTCGCACGACTTTCTCTAACACACTTTCTCTAATAGTTCTAAATTTACCACAAACTTTGAATTATTTACTAAATGATTTTTTAGGTTTGCGCGCCAGTTGTCAGCGTCAGTGGTTTGCTTGGTACAAAAGAGGAGTGGCTTCTTCCTCCCACATCGCCCTGATGCTTATTGCAAAATGGGTGAAACGTCGGTTTGTAGCAAACCACTGATGCGGTCTCAACCCGGAAACTCCTAAATATTTAATTGCCTTGAAGAATACTATACAATGATGAAGTGAAACGTAGCTTACCTGGGCCCAACAATTTTCTCGGAAGCAGTTACAAAACCAAGTAGTGGTAGCTCTTTAAATAAGTAATGAGTATACAAAGTTTGAAAAAACATGCTGGTGTTTTCTGTCGTAAATACTGAAAAAAAAAAGGTACTATGAATATGAAACAATCACACAACTTTCTCTTACTCTAATTACACATACTATTTAATCAGAAAAGTTTCCTTAAAATTGCTACGTTACAATATCAATATTTTTTACTTTTCAGAAAAATGTTTCAATAAAAGTGAAACATTTCTCTCTATGCAGCACGCATTCCAAGTTTAAAGAAAATTGTTGTAACTGTTTTCGAGAGAATTCCAGAAAAAAGCGACTCCAAAACCTATTATTTATAATCGAACTCTAGGCTAACCGATTTTCTACAAATTTGGAATTCTACCAATGCTTTTAATGTTTTATGTTTATAAGACAAAATTTGTTTTAAATATATCAGAACATCAATTTATTATAATTTAAAAACAAATATTATTAAAAGAAATAATAATAAAATCAAGGTTGTGAAGTTGAGGGCAGAAAAAAACCACTCATTGTCAGATGTTCGCACGACTTTCTGTAACAGATTTTCTCTAATAGCTCTAACTTTACATATATAACACCCCGCGCCATGTTTCAGTGTTGCCAACTGTTGCAAACACAACAGCGCTCTCTACCTAGCTAACTAAAGCTAACATGTGACGCGAATGTTATTTATAATATATATATATCAGGCTATCAGGGTATTAATTTCCTCAACAACACACACTTGAATAAATGATCTCGAAAATTTGACGAAATCGCAATACTTCCTCGTATTGTAATAAAAGAAAATAAAAAGATTATCAGATGAAAAGCTGAGAAAATCTAATAAAAATAGTAATAAAATACTTATTTTAGGAAAAATTTGTTTCATTGTGGGTAAAATGGAAAAGTGTCTAGCCAGTATATTTTATGCGGCAGCAGAGAAGGATAGATTAGAAAATGAAGTTAGGGAAAAATCCAAGTAAAAATGAACATAAAAACAATATTTTAAGTGAAAATAAATTAGATTGTAATTCAATATATGTGAGGTAAAATAAAATTTTCTTTTACGCTATGGATTTTCTGGAAAAAAAACCTTTTCAGAATTAGATTATTGTATGGTTGGGGGAAGGGAGAAGAACTGGCCAATATATATAAAAGGAATAAATGTGTATGCAGTTGTTTGTGTGTAGGAGCTAGGAAATAAGGCTACCTGTTGTAACCTGGTGGCGTGTTACAGAACCACTACCACCGCTTCCTGCTCTTCATTTCTATACCCCGCGCGCCATGTTTCAGTGTTACCAACTGTTGAAAACACAACAGCGCTCTCTACCTAGCTAACTAAAGCCGGATCACATTAAGAACTGCTAACTTAGCTTCTAATCCGTTGGATGTCTAAATTAGATATGGTTTTTTTTTTTTTTTTTTACATCCACCCATAAGGTCCAGCCTCAGTTCTCGCGCCAAATAACAAAAAAGAAAACTGAGTATTAATACAAAGAATCTGGTTGTGAAAAGTCACACGATTTTTTTTAAACTTAAAATTTGTAGTGAGTTGCCCTGATGCAGAACTAGTGGATGCTACTTGGGTGGTAACCCAAGGCAGATAATAGACGAAGTATATTGTATATTGTAGCCTAGAAGATAACATTGAACAAACCTACCAAATTTGAAATTCTTCGGAACATCTTAAATTCAATTTTTTTCAGAGAAATGTTTCAAATAAAGTGAGTACTCATGCATGAATATAGTCGGTTGTGAGTAATGTATTTATTGAACTAATATAGATTTCTTTGAGGAGTCTGTTATCAATAAACTACAAATTTACGCCAACGACTCGATATATATATATTGAATATGATTTGTATTGGGGGGTAAATTAAATATGTTAATTAATAATTAATTATTATAATTCATAATTGAAATCTTCTCTAAAGGGATCTCGTGAGGTCTGTGTTTATACGGAAGTTGGAGAGGATGAAAAAACAACTAAGTATATAGATTCAAAATATATAATTAAAATATATTTTAAAAATATATAAATATAATATTGTGATATAACAACATATTAAGTGTCAGAGACATTTTCCGTGGTAGCCTGCTTCATTTTGTGGTCATCGACCGGTTTCGGGCGTTCGCCCATCTTCAAGATGCGTTTTTTAGACAGTATGACAACACAGACTCGCACAGAGCAACTTAGTTTCACACTAACTGAGACGTATTTTTAAAGTACTAAACTCTTAAACTAGGTAAAGGGATGTGGCCAGATGGGTGGGAAAACACGTGTTTGGGTTGTTAAAGGGCAAATTTTTTTCTTACAGTGGACACAACACGTGGGGGTCTAATCTTTAAACTCTGTTG
This sequence comes from Triatoma infestans, assembly GCA_011037195.1. Taxonomy (NCBI): domain Eukaryota; kingdom Metazoa; phylum Arthropoda; class Insecta; order Hemiptera; family Reduviidae; genus Triatoma; species Triatoma infestans. Next base: position 39,973 of record JAAEAF010001728.1, read on the forward strand.
TTGGAGGGAGACTTACTTTACAATTAACTAACCAAAATATAAAGAATATAAGAAATACACAAAATAAATTTAAATAAAATTAAACAACGATTAAACTAACATTTAAAATTCATTCATTCGTTTAAAATTGAACGATTTTTTATAATTAAGGTTTTCCAGTTCCAAAGAATTAAGAAATTCCAGTCATTCTTTCACTTTTTCACGCAACCTTCACATCCTCGCAAGCATGTATACCTAATTATGGTTTTTTATATAATTAAGTTTTTTATTATGCATCCCACAAACCATCACATCATCACTCACATACGTCATCCAAATACGCACTTTTTTTTTTTTTCTATATATATATCTAAACTAGTAAATTTATATATATCTCGTAGATTTAAAACTAAACCTAAAATTAAAATCTATTTAAGAACTATTTGTTGCGTATAATGTTTGCACTGGTAATTGTGTTTCTGTTGCTATTGTGGGAAGAGTGTTCTGAATTAATGGTTCACTGGCAACTTTTGTCTGTTCATTTATTAAGTTTTGTGTCTTGCGTTTATATATTTCGAGTATATATTATTCGAAATATATAAAATATATATTGCGTTTATATATTACTCGAAGAAGGTTGGGTTTCTTGGGGCACTTCCACCACTCATTACTGTACATGGCTTTTTCTAATCACAGATTTCACTCCTTTTACGGTATAAATTTTGAACTGAACTCCTTCCCTAAAAGGGTCCACCTTATATATTCTACCTCTACCCCGGAGAAAGCGAGAAGAGGGAAATTCCCTTTGCCCTAAATAAACGTAATGAACCTTCAAACAACCCAACTTTATAAATATATACCTTAGAAAAATTCCATAATTACTATTATAAAATATTTAACAAGGATATATTATAATGCAATTTATATTTATTAATTCGCCCAAAGATGTACATATTACAATATATATATATATTTAGTATATCATCGTCAGGGATTACTGTGCGTAAATAATATTTACAATAGTTGTACTTATGGTTTGGTTATAATCAGAAGGTTTTTCAATTTAAAAAACTGAACTTTGAAAAATCCATTACTGGCTAATAATAAATGCATAACAATTTTAAGCTGTCTAATTATGTACAAAAATGCAAGGGTATCTTCCTCAGTTATTTGTAATCCAGACCACTGCCCTGCATTCTATGGGGCACCCCCCTTAAACAGAACCTGGCCATGTACACGCTCTCTAACGGCCTTCTTTATCTGTATCATCTAGACTATGTACTTTTTTTTTTGCTAGCAGTTATTTTTAGAACAAAGCTAACTTAAATAAGTAAAAAAGAAAGCACAAGAAAGAGGAAGTAATGAAGATCAAAGAAAACGTTAATTCTATTTTGCTTTGAAAGTTACTTCCATCTATGACGTCATACTGATTAAATGTTCATCAACCTCTATTTTATGCTTTTTGTTTTGTGTTTATAATCGCATTTTTTTTTTTCGCATTCATAAATAATTCACAAAGCACTTGGATAACCATTAAATGTAGCATAATAGTTAAATACTCTCTTCAACAAAGGAGTACGCGAATATAATTGATTTAAGGGGAAAGACTGAATGAAAATAGTGGCGCAGCAATTGTTTCCCGGTAGTCAGTCGGAAGTAACAGGTTGCAATCACAGAAGAAGCAAATAAATTGACTGACCTTCTTTTATATTATCTAAGGACGTACGGCCTCGATGTAAAAGTAAAGGTTCAAAAATGAAAAGTAAAATTAAATTTAGTCTATTTGAACTATTATTGCAGAATAAAACAATACTGGTCTTTTCAATTATTTTGGTGTTATTTAATAAAATGTCAGTTGAAGCCTAGATTAAGAACCTACCCTGATATTCTGTAGAATTAGATACCCTTGATTCACCCGGTGATATCACACTTTTCCTTCGCAAAAAAAAAAAATGCAAAACATTTCATTCACCAATCCGATCGCAAATAATATGCCAAACACGCTCTGCTGGGCTCCTTTAGTACTGAATGGGCTATTCCCATCCACGCTTTATAGGTGAATTCAAACAGTTTATACAAAAAAGACTCAGATAACATGAAGTAGACATTATTAACAAAAAAATTGACAGCATGTTCTGAATTTCAATCATGCATCAATTTCAATAATCCTTCCATTTTAACCACTTACCCCAACCATTCGAAACGTCTTCTACCTGAATCCTTACAAATTCACCTCCATCCGAATTCTATCAATTTTAAAAAAGACAAAGAAATCATAACGTCAACTTACAACAATATTTTTCTAAGCCTAAGAAAAGATAATCTTTCTTGTACTACAAACATTTTCCTTATCCCTCCCATCTTTTAACAGTTTTTTTAAATTATAAAAAAAAATACTCTCTCTTCATTTCAATTCCAACGTTCTCAATGCACACTCTAAAGATACCTACCCTAAAGATATCTTTATCTATTTTATTTTCTCTTACTGATGTAATAGCCAGCAGCACGATGCGATGTATGGTTGAATCTGATGGAAATCCTCTAGATAGATTCTAACTGGCTTATATATACAGGTTCTCCCACTCTAGCCTGCCTAAGTCAGAGAGTAGTCTCTGTTATCCAGAGAGAGCCTCTCTTCTCTCTGCTGGTTATTACACTGTTAATATCATTTTATTTTATTTACTGTCACTTCTGTTTTATAATTCTTTCTATAATATTTCCTTAATTTATTTATTTATTTTTTTATTATAAATCTATGCACTTTTTCGTTACTACAATACTGTACAATAATGTATTTTCTCCAATAAATTTTTCAGAGCACCTGAAGAAAGTACCCGAAACGTACAGCAACAAAAAATTCTTTTTCTTTAAAAACTCCTCTGGCCATTGCCGTACAAACATCTCATTCTAAAACCTTCTATGTATCGTAACTCAGTTGGAGAAAATCATTGGTCCGTAATCGAAAAAATTATTAAATCCTTACTTCCGTCTAAAGCATTCTGAGCGAAGGTTTCGTATCGAAACCCTGGGAGAAACTCATACAAAATTTCAAATTTGAACTTAGTACCTTTACGTTTAGGAGTTTGCTCTTCATTAAGTTACAAGGCTTCGTTCTAAATCAACGTACTCATACTCAGGAGATCTCGAACAATAAAATTGGTTATGAATGGCAAATGAAAAGTTATGAATCACATTTATTAGATGTTTAATTGTCTTCAATGTCATATTAATGGAAGAATTTAAACTTAATAAAACCACATTTTTGAAAAAACCTTAACCTCCAAAATCCCCTTAAATAAACTTTCTTAGAAGAAAGTTTCAGACAAAAGTGACGATAGTTCTGCGTATGTATGTATGTATGTTCTGCAGTCAAATTTAATAAAATCCATCAGTGGTTTAATGTAGAAAATAGCTGAAAGCTGAAAAAACTGTTCAATAAAAACGCATGTCCAGTCAACCGATTTTTATCAAACTCGGAATTTCGGCAACATATTTAATTCTAATTAATATTATTTAGATGAAGAAATGGTATAATATTAATATAGCACTTTAAAAAAGGAAAACATTACCCCAGGAAAACATTACCCCAGAGAAGCGCCCTTAAATTAATTTTTAAAATAAAAGTTTTAGCCCTTAGTGTGTCTAGTTGAGATATGAGTTTAAAGAAAAACTTTTTGGAACTGTTTTCGAGAAAGTCGGAAAAAACTGAAAAATGCATTCAGTAAAGTTTTGTAAAATCCTTTGAAGAGAAATTCTGCCGGATGCATGGTGATACCTAAACGGAATGTCAAGTTTGAACTTCTTATGATTTTTCATTTTTGAGCTCTGCAGCCCCCCCCAAAAAAAATACATACTTACATTCATATGGACACATACAGACTATTTCTGAAAACCACTTATGCGGAATCAGTGGACCTCAAAACGAGTATCTCCGGTGAAACTCGATATCTAAATTTGACACGATCGTAATACTTCCTCTTGCAGAAGTAAGAGAAAGTAAAAATTTCTGTTTTTAAGTTAGTGATTTGTGATGTTTAGACGCTTTTGTCTTAGTCGTGAAGCTCTAACGATTCAGTGACTTTAAAGCATATACATTTCCTTGAAAAATCAATTTTAAAATGATCATGATCATCCTTTCCAGCTTTATTTGGAACAAATATTAAGACGCCATAAAATATTGGAATAAAGTCATAAAACGTATTGCTTTCTAATATTATTGTAAATGAACAATAACTATTTTCCTGATACTAATGATTAATTAATTAAATTCATGATTTATTCCAATGAATTTAATGAGAAGAAACTCAGAGAAAAAAATTTAAAATCTTCTGAATTTAGTAATGACTTTTGATTGATTGATTTTTCAAAGTGTGTTTGTGTTTTATGGCAAAGATAGGGCGAGGTTCAACGTACACTCACAATAAACTGCGGTCGACACTTCACCTCAGTAAATTTTTCAAGACTTGCCTATATCCATACATATCCTAACCGAATATTTCTGTCATAGAAAACAATGCAAACATTTTGTTTGATTAGCACTATCAGAAAAATATTGAATATGAATTCAGATAAACAATAAATTTGATCTGTAGTATCACTTGCAATAATTTCTTAATGTGTTCTTTAGCATCATAGCTAGGAAGCTCTCAAATTGTCCGCGATCTTCCTTTAATTCCTTTTTTTATTAAAACCAAAAATCTCGTATGAAACACTCCCATTACTTTATCTTACTACAATTAATAAAATTATTAAATAGACAAATTTGCGATGTTTACATAAAGTTGTAGTTGTCATAACATAAATTTAGAGATGGTTGGTACATGTTGGTTAACATCCTTGGTAGGTAAGTGTTGAGATGATTACAGCCGCCAGCAGCAACTCTTGTAACATTTGAAATCACAGATTCCAGAAAACTGTTTCAAATGAAGATGATAAGGCAATTATGTATGAAAAAATTAGCGAAATATTGAAAAAAATCGTTGGAGCAGTTTTCGATGACATCACTGCTCAGTGGGAACTGTCAGTGGGTGGGGTTGATGGACCAAAAACCTTCCTGTCAGATACGATGTAGTACGTAGTCGAAATATGTAATTTGAACTTTCTGTGTTTTTCGTTATTGAAGTATTTTGGCCATATATGTACATAGTATTATGGACAATATAACGTTTTCTTCTTACCCAGGGGACCTTAAAACTCGTAATTCTGGTGAAAACTCAGCTTCGAAAATTTGACACAAATGCAATACGGAGAGCAAGAGAAAGTAAAAACAATGACTAGTAATTTCATACAGATACAATATTCTTTAAAAAAATGGAATATGTATATGGTAACAAGTAAGTGAGGGATACTTTTTTGTTCTAGTCCCGTACATACGTATATAATCTACATATATAAACTTCATCTTCTACAGTCTGTGGGAAACAAACCTACATTATTCCAAATAATTTTTCAATAATTTTTCCAAATAACTATTTCAACTACCACAATAACTATTTTTCCACCCTCCTTACAGTGCCCTTACATTTTTCCTTTTCTTCAGATTCAACTCCTATTGTGGAACAATTTAGTGCACTTTTATCTGGATATTGTTGATTTTTTTCATATACGGCTCCCAAGAGACAAAAACCTGCAAACAGTTTTTTAATTAATGACCCAAACCAATTTTTTCTATTATTAAATAAATAATTCTTTTATTTTGGGAAAAAGACGTGAATATATCCAGTGTGACAGGCATGTTTGACGTTGTTTGTCGTAAATTGAGTCATACGGCCGCGTATCCGCATTTCCTTTCACTCTTTTAACATTTTCTACTTTTATCATGTAAGTGATGTACTTATGTATTATTAAAATGTATATTACTTCATTTACCCAACGTTAATTAAAACATTAATCTTTCAGTGGGCTATGTGAGCCAGCCTCAACACTGGTTGTTATTTGATAGGATAGTTCAACAGATTGTTACATAAACTGGCCAGACTAACCATGATGTTTCATGATACTTGATATAAACGTCGAAGAAATACTACATTTGTAAGTTTTGTTTCATTAGAAATTAATAAAATTTATTGAATATATAATGAGGAATTTTAATTAATACAAAACATATTTGAAGGTTGGCTAAAGAAGAGGAACTGGTTGCTGCAAGGAAGAAAGCAGAAAAACTTGAGAGAGAAAATACAGAAATGGCCCATAAATCGGCTAAAAAAGAACAAGAGTTGGACCAGAAAATACAAGAAAACGTAAATAATGAAAGTCTCAGCATTAATTTATAGCAATAATCATGGGAAGTATTAAAAGTAAGGGAGAGTTATTAATAAATAGAAATGTTGTTTTTGTGGGTTGGTCAATAAAACAATGAATATATTCTGTGTAAGCGTTTCGTCTAATATTTAAATCTTCTTCAGGGCTACATGGTAGAGAAGAAGAATGAAACAACAAACATACAATAAGTAATAGGAAGTTATAGTTTTCTCTTACATATGAAATACTGCCTCACAATTTTTAAAACTTACTATTGCTGTTTCTTGCTTATATCTTTTACGCCTTTTATTAGAAACATTTTTTCGAACGAATCGACTGTAGCAGTATTCGATGGAAACTGTGTTATTTCTTCTGAAATATCATTTCCAATATTGCTGTATTATCAAATTCGGCGCTGTGTACAAGGGTATGCAAAAGCTATCCGATCATAGTTTACAAAACTTTGTTAATAAGCACTATCACTCCTACCGGCACAAATCATTTTTGTTCCCTGAATTGTAGTAACCTTAATCCAAACATTTGATTTATTTCTGAACAAGTTTTCAATTTATAGGAAGACCTATATCAGCATACCCAGAGGAAAAGAATGTTTTGGAAAAAGAGACTGCAACATATCTTGGTGCCAGACAGAGGGTGTCCGCGTTGGACATCCGAACTTGAAGATAGATTAACTTTTGAAGAAATAGAATGAAGGAGACTTGAAGCACTTCTGAACGAAGGAAGTATTTATGTTCTTTTTAACAGGCTGAAGGAATGAACATGCTAAACGGCCATCAGCATAGGCCACTGGGAAGTTCTGCACCGGCTCCACCTTCCGCTCCTGTTCCTTAACCGCCTCCACCAGCACCAGCAGCCCCGCTCCCAACACTTCAACCACAACAGCCAAATCCTCCAGGACGTCCTGCTCCTCCAGCTGTTCCCTCAAGGCCAACTAAAAATGTACCCAAACCTTCAAATCCTTTAAAGTCATTTAATTGATACAGCATATGTACCAAAATCTATAATTGAAAAACAAGGCATTATTAGAGATGTAAAAATTGACATAACTAACGAGGAAATTTGTAGAGATATGAAAACTATGGTACATGAAAATATTGAGGTTATAAAAGCTAGACGAATGTACAGAAAAGTAATTGAGGGTAATGAAAGAAAAGAGGTACCGACTCAAACAGTTTTGGTTACTTTTAGAGGGCAAAGATTGCCACAATATGTTTCACTATAGCATACCCATTTTGAAGTGGAAACTTGCATACCTAAAACTTTACAGTGTTACAAGTGTCTTAGATTTGGGCATATAATGACATATTGTAAAAGTAAAGTACGTTTTCGGAATTGTGGAGTGGAAAAGGAAAAAAAGATTGTCTTCCCGAGACTCCAAATAAATGTGTGCATTGTGGAGCAGGTTACTCTTCTACTGCTAATATGGCTTGCCCAGAATTTAATTAAAATATATAAAAAATCTGATGATAAATGAAAATGTGACATTCATGGAGGCCAAAGAAAGGTTACAGGGTGAATCGTTCAAATCAGTTTTAGAGTCGTCAGCAGTACCAGACTTAAAACTAAAATATACGTTTCCTAATTTAGCGGAAGATAATAGAATACCTCTTAAGATACAGCGGGTGAAATCCCCTAACGAAAGTGGTTACAGTATGGAGCATAAACAAATTTTAGATAAGTTTAATTTTGAGAAATACGATTCTAAACCTATTAAGAAAAACCTGTGCCCATCTCAACATAAAGTATATTTAACAAAATCTGAACCAAATGTTAGCGCCAATATCAACGTGTTATGTGATATCTTAGTGAATGTTGTTAAAGAAATTAGAAGGCAAGGTTGCCCTGAATTGGAAGAGACTGAATTGTCTCAGTTAATAAAAGAGAGAATGGGTAGTTTAGCTATCTTAAAATAATACAAAAAATAAAAACTGTCTTTGGATTATTAAGTTTAAATTTTAAATTATTAATTATTAAGAACTCTGTAAATATGTACATAACTCATTCAATTTATCTTATTTTTATTAAGCTTATGGTTTTGAGAAGATTCAAATATATATACTTTCGATTTTATCTCATTTCAGAAAATATGTACGAGATTGTAGGTATAATATACAAACTTTGTGTGCGTAATTTTTTCTATACACTGTAAATATTGTATATAGTTTAAGCTTCAGCTCCAAAGTATATTGGTACTGTGCGTTAAAACAACTTTGTTATATTCTATACAAATTTAACCAAATGCAAACTTTTATATTTTACCCTATAAGCTCTGTATGATAAGGCTCTATATTATTGTGTATGTAATAGGATTTTACTCTTAATAACAATAAAATGAATAATATAAACTTTTTACAATTGAATGCCAGATCAGCAGTTTCAAATAAAGGAAGCCTAGAAATATGTTTACAAAAAGAAAATATTAGTATCGCGCTTTTATGCGAAACTGGTTCAAACCAAAAATTAATATTAAATTTTCCGGCTATAATATCGTTTGTAAAGATAGAAATGATGGTAAAGCTGGTGTTGCAATTTTAATAAAAAATAATCTGCCTTATACGCCGTTAACATTAAATAGTGATATAGATAAATATACTCGTATGTATGTCGGTGTTAAATTGCATTTAGACAATGGGAAGAAACTGACAGTGTCTCTACATACAACTCTTCTGCAAATAAGGTTTCTTTTCGAGAATGGAATAAATTTATTAAGAAATTAGAACACCCTTTAATATTATCAGGCGATTTTAATTGTCATCACGAAGTTTTAGCAAGTAGTTACACTACTAGAGAGGGGCGAGAATTATTGGAAGCTATAGAAGGAAATAATTTAGTTTTTCTAAATGATGGATCAGCCACTTATATCAATAACATTACACAATTTAGCAAATCAGCAATAGACCTTACTTTTACATCGTCAGAAATAGCTGCAGATTTCAACTGGAATATCTTAAGTAATCCATTAGGCTCGGACCACTTACACTTAAAATTTTCTTTAATAAATACTCCTTTTAAAATTAATTATTATTCTCCCAAGCGAAAATGGAAAAGCCAATTGGGAAGAATATAAAATACAAATAAACAATCGCACTCTTTCAGATATATCTTATGATGAACTTATAGGTAATATAAATAAAGCTTGTGAAGCCGCAATACCTGTTTACAAAAATGGTCACCATAGAGGAAATGCCAAACCCTGGTGAGTAGGTAGGATTGACGGGTTCTAAAACAGTTTTCTGTACAACATGGCGGCCGTCATCGAACTGGACGAGCACTTAGGCCCACTTCCCTCACCCCACTCCCACTGACCAATCATCGAACTGGACAAACAGGCCACGCCCAATTCCCCTCACCAGTTTTGACAACTCCCTAAACCATTTACCCCCTTCCTTAATTTATCATCCCAATCGATGACTCCATTTTCTTTGCACCCCCACCCCTTAACCTATCATCCAATCTGATAACCCTATTTTCTCCCCCACTCCTTAACCTAACATCGAATCCAATGACTCCATTACGCCCTCACACACCACTTAACCCCCTCCACTTCTCTGCACAACCTGGCTGCTGATCCCCTCTCCACCGCTCCTTCCCATCTCCTTTCCTGTAGGCAAAGAGTTATTAAAAATTAATTTTTTTTTTGCTGAGGTCAGCAAAAGCGATCTCACAACCTTCGACATCCAAGTCATCACTTTCACCACTCAGCTATAGTGGTAACTTGGGAATAGTAGTTTTCTTTAGATCCTTATACCTCACCCACATACTTCTCCCTCATCTCTCACATTTTTTCTCTCTCTCTCTTTCTCTCATACAACTCTCTCTCTATAGATATATATACACATAAAATATATATATATACACAGAGACTTAAAGGGAGGCTCTGCCTCGGGTACCCCAGGCCAGGGTTCATGAACCTTTGCATCTGTATTTTTCCATTCGTACAAAAGTTTATTAACCTCTATGTGTGCACAATGTTTGCGATATAATTCCTAATTATAATATATTTATTTATTTTTTAGACAGATACTTATGTAAGTTTCTTTTTTTTGGTAAACAATAAACTAAAACTAATCTATGCCTCCTTCTAACCTGTTATTTAAGATAAATAAGCATATTGACAACAAATATATCCAATCCAGTATATTGATTCATGAGTCACTTACCTGTGTAAGGTTTTGGCAAACAATTAACAAATTAACAAAAATAAAAAATAATCATTTTTTCATTATTCAGACCCAAACAAAAGCCTTCTACTTTACAAGTCTATCATTAGACCAGTAATTGATTATGGTTCCATATTTTACGGAGAAGCACGCAAAACTACTCTAAAACCTCTTGACGTCATTCAGAATAAGTGTCTAAGACTGGCAATGGGTTATTTACACGGTACACCTAATGGTGTAATGCAAGTGGAAGGAAATGTTCAGCCTTTAGAAATTCGCAGGCAGATACTAACGGATAGGTTTGTAACGGTAGTTATGAGTGCCAATCACAAACTTTATAAAAAAGTAGGAGAAATAAATACAAAAGTGTTAACATTAAGTTATTGGAAAAAAAGAACACACCTCCTTTAATGGCCAGTTTTAGAAACAGTGCCGTATAGAGATAATATATACAGAAGCGATAATGTAAATCATCAGATTTACAACACGGTTATTGCCTGTGTTTAATGTGGATTTCAATATACTTTTTACTAATATTAACATTGTTTGTCTAAGGGATTATTCAATATTTCCATCTTATAGCAGTACTAGAATATTTTGTTTAGCGTGGACGTGAAAGAAATGTGGCCTGATTTTCATTATATTTTTACTGATGGATCCCGAAAAGAAGAAAATGTAGGGGCAACCTATTACGATCCTGCTTTAAACATATATGGTCTATATAAACTACCACGATATACTTCTAATTATTCAGCAGAAGTAGTAGCAATAACCGAAGCCGTTAGATACATTATATCTTTGCAACAAAAGAATACTGTCATTTTCACTGACAGTTTAAGGTTAGTTGTGAAACTGGGGAATACTTGTGGTGGGCACACTTCAGACGGCAATTTAATAATCCATTTAGTTTATCTTATATATAAAACAACAAAACTGGGGGAAAATTTAGTTCTGTGTTGGGTAAAAGCTCATGTAGGTATAAAACATAATGAGAAAGTAGACCAATTTGCGAAAAGAGCAGCGGAGAAGTGTAACGAGTATAAAATTGAAATACCTACCACCTACTGAGTTCCGAAGAAATATAAACATAAGAACAACTAAAAAATGGCAATCTTCTTACGAACTTAGCAATATTGGAATGTTTTAAAAAAATACTGTCCCTACAGTCGGATTAAAACCTTGGTTTTCTCATGAAGGATACCCAAAAAAATATTGTACGGTCTTAAATAGATTAAGGAGTAACCACGGAATTTGCGGCAAATATCTTCATAAAATAGGGAAAAACATAATCCGTACTGTTCAGATTGTGGGTCCGTTGAGGATTTAAGTCATATAATAATGGAGTATGACTAAATTCATTACGTACTAAATTCAGTATGCAAAGCAAAATAATGTTTGATGGATTTAGCAAAAAATTAATTTGTCCATTTTCATACTGCTCTTTCTGTTACTTACTTTCATACTGTTACATACTTACTTTCATACTGTTACATACTTACTTTCATACTGTTACATACTTACTTTCATACTATTACATACTTACTTTCATACTGTTACATACTTACTTTCATACTACTACATACTTACTTTCATACTGTTACATACTTACTTTCATACTGTTAAGTGAGAAGGAAGTTTATGTATCTATTTATAACTTTTTAAATGATATTCATGATTAAGATTTTAAGTTATTGAAGGAAAAAAAATGTGTAGGCAAGACTTTATAGGGAGTAAAGCTTAAAATAAATATATATTTGTTATGGCTAGTATAGCGAAAGCTGAACCCAAAAAAAAAATTTCCCCAACTCAAATTGTCATTTCTCCACCAATTCGTTAGAATAAAAAAGAATATTGCGATATCTGAGAATTCATTCGTCATGACAAGCTTTTTTTCATTAATTCTGATCGGTATCGACTTCCATTTACAAACTTTCTACCACACATTTAAGGGAAGTCGAATTCATGAATTGATGAATCCATCTCTGACGATGGAGAATAATCCGGTCTGATTTAATGAAAAGATAGCTTGCTATGACGTATAAAGTCTCAGTTGTTATCAAGCATTGCGATCGCAATTAACATCCAAGAAGTGGTTTATTATACTGCTTTAACCTTCAAGGTAAAGTTATAACAGTTGGTAAGGTTGTATGCAGCAGCTAGAAAAGCCTTTGTGTTACGAAATTAGTTCTGTTTATTTATTTATTTAAAATAAGATGAAGAAATCAGATTAAATTTGTAAATAAGAGTTGATAATCCTCAAATTATAATGTTATTTTTTGAAATTATCGAGAGGTCGGGCCACAAGGAAACTTTCAATGTCACTGTTTTCAACAAATTTATTGTGTTCTGGATTAAAAAAAGTTGTGAAAATTAGATGAAGCATAAATAATTGTTTTTTGTATTTATATATTCGAATTATATAAAAATAAATTGCAGATTGCATTTCAGTAATTGGGAAAACGTCTTCAAATGTCATTGAATTTTTTTAACAGTTTAGTTGTATTATTTCAGACAGACAGTACTTCAGCTTTACATATGGGGGGAGGGATAGTGCAGTTAAACCTTGAAAGATGTATTGTGGCCTCTACTGGAGCCAGGATGAAATCGCTACTCTTCCAAGATTATCATTCTGAGAAATTTCACAATCTAGAGAGGTTATCTTCCCCTCCAATAATTGATATGTACACAGCTTCTATATCTTGTATGTAGCAGTAGGTATACTGGAATCTCCTCCAATTCTCCATGGAATCTGCAGATACTGGTGCACATCTCAGACGTTTTGTAATTGTAGGTGTTAAGGAAAGTCGGTCATACAATGTTGAATACATATTTTTATAGAAGAAACTTTTATAAAAGATTTTGGCGTAACTTGATCGTAAGCAAGACTGACTTAGTCGAAGACTGCATATTGTTGTATGACTCCAGCCATTAGAAATCCCTTCCGACTACTAATCCTGTTGATACAAGAAAGTTATTGTTGTAGTGATTTAATTTTCTTTTCAGTGTCAAAAAGATAATAATTAGTAATTTATTAGTACTTTATTATTGTTTAAAGTCAGCACTTCCAGATAGCGATCTGAAACGTCACAGCGTCTCCCCAGCAAGCACGACGTTCGTCCCAAGCCACTTATGCTAACCAGCAAGAGCTAGTTGTGAGGACATTCTCAGTTATCACCAGGTGTTTCGTAAACCCCAAGAAATTCTACATTCTACTTCTGAGTTCTACATTTTATGGAAGCATATGAAAGTAATCTTGGTGATAACTGATGGAATGTGGGGGCTATTAACATATGGAAATAAGTATATAGGTATCCGTGGGGGCCTGCTTTCATTTCAGGAACGGATAGGGTCGGGTCGGACTTGAGAATGTTGGTTACTCGATGATTATTAAGCGTTTCACATGTTCACCTGATATTAGACTCTGCTGATCATGGCCTAGTCCACGTTCGCCCTATGGCACCGCTTAACAACCGGGTTCGGACTTCATCACTGCAGCGCTAAGTGCGGAAAGCCAACTGACCAATGCTTTATGCACGCGGAAATTCGCGCCCAAAAACGTGACTTGGGAGATCAGGAGAGTCCATTACAGCAACAACAAAAATAAAAGTATAAAAATAAAGAAAGTAATTGTAAAGTCACTGACACGCTAGAAACCCTGAATACTTGAATATATTTAAAAAAAATAAATAAAAACGTAAAAATAAGATAGCACTATAGAGGCAAACATGACCCTACCACCCCAATTCCCACAAAACCTAGCTAATGAGTTGGAGAAAACCTGGAGAAATAATTCAAATTAAAGCTGTAGCTTTTTTTATGTGTAGTTCACATACTTCGTTTAAAGAAAATGTAGATTCAATTTATTAATTTTTTTTGTTTTTTAAAAACCAACACACGTACATTAATTACTTAGAAAGTCTATTACTAAATCAAAATTTTCATTTACTCCCATAACGGTCTCGTTATACAATTTGTACTAATTACAAAAGTTTACAAGTATTTTAAGGTATTTACAGAAGGCAGAAGTGTGAAAGAGTGGCTGTTAAACTTGTGATATATTTTTTGTGATAATTATTTTAAAAGCCTCTCTTTGTTTAACTGTCTCGAAGGGCCCCTTCTTTTACTGGAATGGTAGAGTCTTGACTTCAAGGTTACTTTGAGTGGCAGCTGTTGTGGAGGTGCCGAGCCTTTTTGTGACGTCTATTCATTTGAAATTGTGGTATTTCTATTTATGTGTAATTCCAGAATGAGAGCCAGTATTTCTGGAAAAGTGATTAGTTGATCTCTCTAATAGGATCGAAAGTTTAGTTGCCGTTAGTACGTATATACGGGTTGTTGAATTAAGTAATATATTGAACTGGGATTTAAGGAAGAACCACTCCACAAATTCACGGAAAAAATAATTCAAATAAAAGTGACACTCGGTATTTTTACAATTAGTATATCAACTTCAAAGAAAGAAAATCATTGAGAGCCATTTTCACTAACATCATTAAAAAAAAAAACTTAGAAAATCGGAAGTTCCAAATCTGGAGGATTTTGACTGATAATCTTTGTTTGGCTGAAATCAGTGTTGTCTGTGATATCTAAACGAAAAAATAAAATTAAGCTTCCTAGGGATTTTTTGAATTGTCAACTCAGAGTATATGAAAACATGGTTTTTCTGATAAGAAAGAGTGATAACATTATACTCACCAAAATTGGATGTAAATACAATTTCGATCAATTAGTAGAATAGAATAGAAAAGCTTTATTGACAAAGACTTATGACATGTAAATAAACAAAAGAAAACTTCAAAGCTTCGGCTTGGTACGTAACACCGTCAGCCAGAGTTGTCATCAATTGTGTACAACAGTATTTACTATCTTGAACACTACCGACTAACAAAATAAATAAAAGCAACATAAACAAAATACATTTTCTTCTAAATAGAAATAAATATAACTTCTGAAAACCTCTACAGCTCACTGTCCGGTGATGAAAAGTGTTGTCTGTAACGAGAAAACACTGTACGGAGGCCAGCAGTGCACTGAGAAGTCTCCGGGCGCCAATGACCATAGATGTTGACGCGCCTTAAATTAATTAAAAAAAAAAAAACTTCTGAAAAACATATGAATAATCTTACAAACACTTTCAAATATAAGTATCTTAGGAAAATAGAATAAACTAAAAGAACTCATATATATATATATATATATGAGAGAGAGAGAGAGGTTTAATATTTCACTATGTGCTCAATAGTTAAACTCCTGCACAATTAGGCTTCTATATTTATAGGCATATGTATGAAAATTAATTGGGTTTCTCCAATTTGCACCATTCAATATACATTTATCACTTCATTCAGCGACAGTAACTTCTTATCATACCGCTTCACGCGCAATTCCTGTAAAGTGGAGCATACACCCAAATAATGATAAACATCCTTCATTTCATTACTGTTACAAAGAGAGCACATTCTTTGGTTCCTCAGATCTACAAATACTGGCATTAAGCTTAATTAGCTGTCCACGCAATTTAAATATAACTCTTATGGACTTTAAATTATTGTGATCTGAGATATAATGATTTTCTGAGGAGAACAACTTCAGATCCTTATACAAAATATGAAAACTAGATTTTTGAGCTTTACATATCATTTCATTCCTAAAATCTTTTTTTAACGCTACTAAAATATTTGTACACATATCTTCTGACAGAAAATCCAACTGCAAACCCAATTTATTACACAAGTTTGCCAGTTTGCCACGATATTCTCTTCTCAATAATTTTAGGTAGCCTTTTTAATATAATTAAAGTGCAAACGCGTCTTAAAGGAAAAAATCGGGTAAAGATTTGTTTCCAGGTACAAAATATACATAGGGGACTTAAATTGTAACGAGAACAATCTTTTCATAAAGTATAGATTTCATTTTTCAATTTCTTCAAAACTACGGCTCCTCCAGACCTGTGCCGCATAACATATTATTGAGCGCTCACCGGCATTAAGATGTCCATTTTCTTTGATATTGGTATTTCATTTTTATTAAGAATGTTACTATTGGTGAAATTCAAGGCGAACTTAGCTTTAGGAGACTTTTCTAAAAAGTGTTTTTTAAGATTGTTATGTGGGGTAAAACCAATTCTTAAATAACTATAATAATTAACGATTTCCAAGGGTTTACCATCCATCTTCCACTTTTCATTTTTCGCACGCCTACCTCCTCGCCCAAATATCATCACTTTAGATTTCCCTTTATTAACTGTTAAATTCCACAGTCTGCAATAGCGTGATAAATTATTAATCATCATTTGCAGAACATTTGGATCCGGCGTCAGCAACACAATGTCGTTGGCGTACATAAGACATCTATGTTTACTCCCCCGACAAAGAATCCTCCACCAATATTATCTAAAAATCATTTATGAAAATTGAAAATAAACTAGGGGAGAGTAGACAACCCTATCAATCCTACCGCCGTTTCAAAAGACTGTAAGCCCGTTTTTAGTCCATCCTGCGGATTCCGTAAACGTATACTACCCTCGAACGGCTTCAATAAATTTACTTGATGCTCCTAATTGGAATAATTGTAAAAAATTGAGTTCCTATCGGGAGAGTCAAATGCTGCCTTAAAATCTATAAAAAATCAATCAATTAGTAATTTTATTGTTTATTGATGATCAATAACCTAATAATTGGAAAGGTTATCTAGGAAATAACTGGCAAGGTAATTGTGTCAGATAAGATTGCTTTTTTGTCCGCAGTCCGAGAGTAGAAAAAAAAGCGTTTAATCAGATGAGGATTTTATTATTCCAAACATAAAAGCCATTTAAAAAAAGAAAAAAAAGAGGAGATGTCAGAGTCATTAAAAGATTGAGATAAAATGGTTAAATAGTTATTTATCAAACCGTGAGTAACGTAATGCTTCTTTTTTACATTGGTGTTCAGATATTGCCCACACAAGCGCAACGAGCGTGGCAACTGAACGAGAATGTAAAAAATACTTCACTCACATGTTGAATATTCAATTTTTTCTGCAACCTTTTAAATTGGTTCATAATTTATATGAATATACAGAAGTATGAAAGTTGCAATTACTGAGAATGTATTTTAATTCATCAGAGACATTTTTCGTGGTAGCCTGCTCCAGTTTGTGGTCATCGACCGGTTTTGGATATAGGCGTGAGTGGCGAGAGCTCCGGCATGCAGAAGGCGAAAATGGGCGTCGTCAATGATAAGCTGTGTAAGCGGATACTTCTTGGGAAGCAAGGCGGGGTGGCGGGAGGAACCGTATTGCAGGGAGGCAGACGACAGCCTGCCAGACACGCGGAGTACCTTGCTGATCATCGACGAATAGGTGTAGTTGGCGAACCAGTCGGTGACGGGTGCGCGGGTCGCGGGCTTCCGGAATATCCTTGTCCAGATGCGTAACTTGAGCCTGGCGTATTAAGGCGAGAGTGGAGACTTGGATTTCGGAGGCGGTGAGGAATCCGATGCGGTGGGCCGAGGGATTGCGACAGTTGAAGAGGAAGCGCAGACAGTACGCGGTAACGCGCTGAAGAGTCATTAGCGAGGAGAAACGCTCAAAGACAAGCACAATCGAAGCGGGGGGTTTGGCTTCTTGCTCGATGGAAGCCTCATCAAGGGGCCATGAGGGCCCCTTCCACCACAAGGGGTGGTCCTGCAGATGGTGAGGCGTTAATCCTCTGGGGCGCAGTCGGCGGGGTAATCCTCGGATAGCACATGGTGCCAAGCGTTAGGCGGAAGGAGATCATGAATGTCGGCCACACGATTGCCGAGGAAGGTCTTCCACCGGTGACTCTCACCGCGAATCCAGACGAGAGTGACTGTGGAGTCGGAAAACGCGGTAATAAGGGCGCCTAGGTAGGAAGCATGCGTATGTTGACCGCGTGAAGAAGCATGGCGAAAAGGTGAGCGCCGCACAGCTCCAGGCGCGGTAAGGATATGGTTTTATTAGGAGCCACCTTTGATTTGGCGGTAAGAAGATGGATATGATGATGACCAGTTGCGGTGGTGGTGTGCAACTACACGACCGCGGCGTATCCGGATGAACGGACGAGGGATGAACGGCGGGCAATAGGCGCGGTATTTGAAGGTTGCCAAGATCCGGGAGGTGACTCTGGAAATCATGCCAAGGGGCGACGAGCTCCTCGGGCAGGGTTTGATCCCATGCCGATTGGAGGCGGCATAGCTGGTGGAAGGGGCATAGCTGATTGGCTGTAAAACCCTTTAACTGTAGCCAGGCGGTCTTGCCGGCCGCAGCGTTGGCTTCTTTGAAGGCACTGACGCTCGGTGTTGTAATTGTCAAAATTAATTAAATAAAATGAGTCACTCTGTTCACTTCCTGAACCGTAATGTTTAAAGAAAAATGCCAATTTTGTAATTTTAGTAACTTCTACAGTAAGTGAAACTTATGAAGTAATTGCTGTATGGAGAATTAAATAAACAAAAATAATAATAAGTAATAAAAATAAAAATAAAAATCTTTAATGGAAAACTATGTTTCGATATATGCAAGCTCCAGAAGGGAAATGGAAACCTAGATAGATAATGTAATGAAAAAGTGTACTCTATTTGATATGGGGAAAATGAAATTTTTGTAAGCATTATGCCCCCATCACTTTTTTTTATTACGTCATCACTTACAATTTGTATCATGCGAGGTAATGTTTTAGTTACGTATTGTTGGCTGTTCTTGTTGTTTTCATTCATTTGCAAAACATACCATTTTAAAGGGAAATATCTTATACAGACAGATAAAGTACTTAACACAGAACAGCGATGTAGTTTATTGAACGGAAAATAGAGTAACACTTTAGTTTAATATAAAATGAGAACTGTTCCTAATTTCGAAGTTTCTCAGTGAAACGATATAAAACAAACAAAATTCTGTTGTGAAACAATCACAGACTTTCTCGCATGGCACTTAACTGAAATTGACAAATTTTTTTTAAACTTGCAATCCTTACTGGGCGTTTAGTAACATAATATATATATTATGTTACTAACCTAGATGTGTTGGCAATATTGGAGCAAAGAAGTGGGGGGGCAGTAGGAAGGGAAAGTAGCGCGTTCTAGCAGCAACGACACTAGTCTCTCCGGAAGAGTTTAGCATGCATGAACGCTAAATTACTGCCTTACATCTTTTTTCATACAATTTAAAGTATTTTCTATCTTCTTTTTCTATAGCCTAAGCTATTTTTGCTATCAAATATATTTTTACTTCACTTTCTTTTAGGTAGATAGATAGATTTCATTGGGGGGAGGGAGGGAGGCTAATCACCCCTATGGTCTTTGGTGGCACCCACACCTAGAGCTACCTCTCAGTTAGACTTAGGAATTTGGAGAGGGACCCCTGATTGATCCAGGGGGTGAACCAACACCTCCCCTGCCTTCTGCAAGAAAACAGAGTAGATTCCATCCACTCTCAGTGACTTAGAGATGTGGAATTTTTCGACAGCCCATCTAAGCCTATTTGGCTGTACTATATGAGTCGCAATCTCCCAGTCTGCCCTATTGGGCCTTCTCTGCTTTTCTGGGTAGATTGTTAATGGCCATCCGCCCTCAGATACACAGAGCCCGGTAAGTGTACGCTCATGAGCAACTCAAGTGATTCCTCTACCGAGTTTATGAAGGTTCCGAAGAACATACCGAGGAAGGTCTTAGGAAACGTACCCTGTCCGCAATGCATTCCCTGGATAGGATTCTGTAGATTCGGGCACATTCTGGTGAATCCGAAACGTCCTCATAGAATCTCCTCGAGGCTTTCCGCTTAACCTTCCTTATTTCCTTCTTGTAGTGAGTCATTTACCCTTTCTCTTACTGCTGGAAGTATTGTTATCGTGTCAAATTTTCGATATTGAGTTTTCACCGGAAGTACAAGTTCTGAGGTCCACTGAATTCGGAAAAGTGGTTTTTAAAAATTGGTGTCTGTGTGGAAACAGCATAATCAAAATGGGCAAATCAAAGAAAATTCACGGTTGATATTTAGTTTCAAGTGCTAGTATGGGACCCGACAATAAGGTGTAAAGTGGCTAGCTGGTGAAGATTATCAGTGTGTGCGCGCTGTGAGGGGGGTCCATGCGTGCGCTCGGAGAGCTGACACGGCAGTATATGAGCAGATTCCTCTACTCATCGAAGTAGACGGCAAGATAATATAATTAAAATCATATATTTAAGAGAGCAGACAGCAGTGGGAGCTTCTGAGTGCATAAGTACACATCGCCCTCATGCTGTGGCTGTTACTGCTCTATTACGCAGGTGAGTGCCGTTACATTTGCTGCCGAGCTCTTTGGGCGTGCCACGTAACTAGTGATTTGGGGAAGTTTTAAATTTGTAATGACTACTTGGGAATAGATTAGCGGATGTTGAGTAATATTTGTTTAGAAGTTAGAGTAATTGTTTTGGACTAATTCCTTTAGATGTTAGTAGTGTAACAGGATATGGAAGGTTAGTGGATGTAGTAGTACAGTTTTAAGCAGCCAATCAGATTGCAGCATTTCTCCCCACCCCTCCCAAGCCACGCCTACCGACCAATCATCGAACTTGATGAGCACTTAAGCCACGCCCCACCACACCCACTAACCCATCATCGAACTGGACGAGCATTTAAGCCACGCCACTAGCTGTAGTTTTCAACGTACATTTTACTCTGGGCGAGAGGGGAATTATTTTTAATTTTATAAGAAAAAACTTGTCTTACCTGCGATTGGATCCTACAATCTTTAGGTTGGAAGTCCATCACCATAACCAGTCGGCCACAATGGTCCTCTCGCTAGCTATACTTTTCAACGTACACCTCTATTTTAACTCCTCCCCCCGCACTATCATAATTTTATTCGCCTCGCCCCACCCACAAAAAAAAAAAAAAATATAGAAAAAAAAACGGTGGAGTGGAATTCAACTTAATAATAATAATAAAGAAATATTTACTTACTCCTCTCCAGAACTGTAGTTGCTGTAACGAAGTTACAGCGGTTGCACTGTGATATGAGATATGTCTTCTGAGTACGCTATAGATCCAAACGTCGCGGGTTCCGTCCCCTCCCATCTGGGGCGAAAAGG
This sequence comes from Triatoma infestans, assembly GCA_011037195.1. Classification (NCBI taxonomy): domain Eukaryota; kingdom Metazoa; phylum Arthropoda; class Insecta; order Hemiptera; family Reduviidae; genus Triatoma; species Triatoma infestans. Next base: position 61,439 of record JAAEAF010001728.1, read on the forward strand.
TGTTGTAAACAGGCTCGTCGCACATATCCGTTGCGCCTCAGCCCAGGTAGCCCCTCTGAACAAGGCACTGAGGCAGGACTTGCGTTCTCGAGAGATTATAGGGAACTCGACAGGGCACACAAGGAGATGCGTCCCTCGGCACCTGCGCCGCTGCAACTCGCTAATGGACGTATGGAAGTCTCGATCTCTACTGAAGTAAGTAGTCAGCTTCTGGGTGTAGTATCATGGTTAGCCAGGCGAACCAGTGGGTATGGGAATCGATCTCACTCGGTACATCTCATATTGTCTTCCTGGTGCCGACAAGGGCAGATCCAACCGTATGCTGATGACATCTCCTGTAGAAATGGCGTGCGCTTCCGCCGTGTCATAGTAGAAATACATGTCGGCATGCGAGGTACCCGCCGCAAACTCCAGCCCCCTCAGCAGCCTGGGCGCAACACTTCTTACCATCGCACTCAACTCCATTGGACTGACCAGCAAGATATTAGCCCTCCCGGACGCGTACTTCTAACGTTAGAAGTACACAGAGAGGGGGGAGTAGTGACCTCATTGCAAGTATCTTCAGAGTCTCTTTTAACCCAGTTACCGGATGATACAATGCGGCAAGCTTTGGGGATGGTCGCCGGCCAACTGCGACAGACGGCGCTGTTCACCAAGGAGGCGGATACGCTACTAGTAGGGGACCGCTGGAGAATAATGATCCAGCTCAATACCACTGCTATCCACTCCGATGTGGCTCGGCTTCGGACACTGACGATGGAGGCGAGGACTCATTTGCGGGAGGCTACCGGCACCGCCCCTCGGAATCCATGAGGAAGAGATAGAGCGTATATTTCAAGGGGTATGGGGATCTGTGACGAGGCGGGTGACTGTCGTCAGGGTAGTAGGTGGAATCTCGTGGATCATCCCCTTCGGCGGGGAATAGAGTTTGGAATAATCCTGGGTTCCACTGCTACAATAGTCGGGGAGGGGTTCTTCCTCCAGGTGTATCCCTTCCATACCCTCTTCCTCTTCGTCATCGGAGTTGGGGATCAAAACCCATACGAGGATGGGTACCGGTTCTTTAGCTGGATTCTTCCGATCGGCCTTCAAGGGCGGCTTTGGCCTCGGCTGTTCTATTGTAACCTCTCCTCTAAACGGTTTCAATCTATTGTGATGGATGGTTTGCCATCCAGGTGCAGTCACTCAGCCGCTCGGCCACCCGGAAGGGTCCTCTCCACGGCTTGAGGAACTTTTTTGCTGCGCCTGGCCTAGGTGCCTTGTTTTGGCGCATCCAGCTGTAAGGAAGGGGGCCCACAATATCCTGCGATACTAGTTCAAACGGGGATCTAGGGTGCGGCACGTCTCCCAATGGGGCTTTTAACTTGACTGGCTCATTGCAGCTTTGACAGTCCCGAACGTAATTCTTGACATCTTCTCTCCAAGTTGGCCAGAAATACTCTCTGCCCACTATTCCCAACGTTCTCTCCACTCCTGGGTGGCCCGCAAAGCGGGAACTGTGGGGCTGGTGCAGTACGAATCTCCTTAGTTCTCGAGGTACTACTAATTTGTCTTGTTGGGATTCGCCCCTTTTAAGAATAGTAGCCCATCCGCATCGCGCCTGTATTGATGCCCCGCCTTCCGAACCAACCCTTGGCAGTTCTCATCCCTCTCCTGAGCGCGCACGATATCACTTCGTTCCCACCGATCACAAGACTCTTCAATTGCGGCCACAAAACTACTCAGAGCGTCCGCATTATGATGTTTCTTGCTAGGTCGATAAGCAGCCTCATAGTCTTACTCGGCAAGACGCTGTTGTCATCTAGATAACCGCGAGGACGGATCCTTGATTGTTAGCAACCACCGTAAGGCACTGTGATCGGTGACATGCTGGAACCGCTGACCGTATAGATAACACCGAAAGTGCATTATGGCCCACACGGCCGCTAACATCTCCTTCTCTGTCGCACTATAATTCTTTTCCGCCTTCTTCAACTGTCGGCTGGCGAACGCCACCGGTCTCTCCTTCCCCTGATGCAGCGGAGATAACACAGCTCCCATAGCTGCACCAGAAGCATCGGTGGCAAGGATGAATGGCAGGGAAAAGTCGGGGTATATTAATACGTCTTCGCCACAGAGGGCGTCGCGTAAGTTTTCGAAGGAACGCTGTTGGTCCTGGCCCCAACAGAACTGTTGGTCCTGCTTGGTTAATTGTGTAAGGGGCTGGGCCTTGAAAGCGAAATCTGGAATGAATCTACGATAGTACCCCACTAACCCCAGGAAGGCTCGCACTTCTCGTACATTGCCCGGCACCATATACGCTTTCATGGCCTCTACTTTTGACGGATCCGGTTTTACGCCATCCCGGCTCACAATATATCCCAGGTACTTCACCTGATGTGCTGCAAAACACATCTCCAAATTAACCTTGAGATGCGCTTCCCGTAGTTTAGCCAATACCTTACCTAATCTTTCCGCATGCTCCGCGGCGGTAGCGCTACAGACAATAACGTCATCTAGGTACACAAAACAAGCCGTTCCCTTGAGGTCGCTCAGTAGGCGATCCATTAGCAACTGGAACGTAATGGGGGCCCCGGCTAACCCAAAGGCCATCCATGTATAGTGGTAGTGGCCTTCCGGTGCGGAAAAGCCCGTCTTATATTGGTCTTCCTCCGCAATCCGGATCTGATGGTACCCCGACGTCATATCCAAGGTCGTAAAATATTTGCTCTTTCCTAGGCCGTCTAGGGTCTCTACTATATTGAGCAGAGGATAGGACGGCACTCTAGTAACTGAATTCAGCCCCCTAAAATCCATACAAAACCTATACTTAATAGCCCCGCCCTCAGACTTCTTCCTGACCAGTACAACTGCCGCCGACCACTCCGAGCTGGATGGAACTATGATTCCTTTGGCCAGCATATCCTCCACCAGCTCCTTCATAGCCTCCTTCTGGTGGTGTGGCACCCGGTACTGCCTGCGCGCTATAGGTTTTGCATCTGCTGTATCTATGCGGTGGTAGATCTCCGCCACACATCCGAGAGAATCCGCCCGGGGATCCTGGAAAACATCTTGATTCTCCAGTACCACATGCCCGATGGTCCTACTCTCCTTTTCGCTGAGGTGGCTCAGCTTATATTCCAATATCCTCGAGAGACTCACATTCGTGTTCGAGACGCCTACTCCGGTTATCTCACTCTCCAGCCCGTCGGCGAGCGCCGCCACCTCGATAACATCCTCACAAACTGACTCTGCCCTGCCCAATCGTTGGTTTTTGGTTAGCTCCACAGGGTGCGTTCCCAAATTTATTACCTGCACCCAGACCTTCCCATCCCTTTCGTTGGCCATGGTTCGCCCAATACACAGTAGACCTCCCTCAGGTCTCTCCGGTTCGATCAAAACTACCTTAGGTTGCGATAGACCTTCCAACCGACCCTCGACGATCGTCTCGCAACGAGGGTTCACCCGGGTTGACTTACACAACCTTACACCCCAATAGGTCGCCTCTCGGCGTTCGGCCGTCTCTTGAGCTCCCGCCACCACAATATCTTCCACAACCGATAGGGCTTCAACTCGAGCCCCGTTCGCTCGCAGCTCTCTGTGGCCCGCGTCTACAACGAGATTCAACGCCGAAAGCGCGCTTAGCCCCAGAATACCGTCCGCCTTCACGTCTACCTTTGCAATTACAAACTCTTCTAACCTGCGCTTGGATCCGCAGGATATGTATACCCGCTGCACCTCTCGAACGTCCAATTGGTTCCTAGTTACCCATTGAGCCTTAATGTCGCAAGGTTCCATCCTGATTCCCCCAATCGGTTCCCTGAGGATAGAGATACCCGCACCCGAATCCACTAAAAACACCCGTGTCTCTCCTGGGAGACACAACGGGATGGACAAGAAGGATGGCTGCGGTCCCTGAACGTTGGTAATCCTCTCGGTAGCCCCTATAGTTCCTGACCCTTCGCTGCTAAGGCTGGCAGCGGTGGGCAAGCATTTGGGGAAGTGGTCGGTGCACTGGTCATCCCTGACGACTGGCGACTGCAGCCACTCTTCTCACACGCTTCGTTCAATCAAGGGCAGTGTGGCCTGCTTGGCCGCAGACATAGCATTCTCTCACTTCTCTTTGAACTGGCCCTCTCTGCTGGCGCCGATACCGTTGCTGGTTCGTCATAATTTGGCGGCCATTCTCTCGGTAGGATGGGCTTTCCCTAGCCCAGTGCCCTTTACTTCCACAACGGAAGCACCCCCCTCGGGATGGCCCTTCCGGAGAGGACCTGTTGACCCCGTGGATATCATATCTCTCTTGACCCCACCTCGGCGGTCCGGCTTCCGCTTGTTCAACCAGCGTAGCTCTGCGGACAGCCTCCAGCATAGTGTCTGGGGGGGTGGTATCGCAACTGCCTTCCTGCATCACCCCTAAGCCCCTTCATGTAGGCCGCGAGTACAATACTTTTGGCATGTTTCAGCTCCCATAATTGCTCCTCCTCGGGGCCCTTCCAAGTAAGCGTGGTTCCCCCAACTGCCTGCAGCGATCGGCAAACTCTCTCACGCCTTCCTTCTTCCCCTGCACCACCGAGGTTAGAGCTAGTAAGCTCTGCGCCGGGGTGGCCGTCTCCTGGAATCTCCTCTAGAACCCGACGATAACACGAAAAGCCTGTATAGATCCTCTGTAATTCTGGATGACTACTAATGCACATCGCTGCCTGACCAGTGGCCTTAAGTCGGCAGACCAGCACCATATCCGCATCTGCCCAGTTCCCGCTAGTGGCAGACTCTAAATTATGCAGACTCATTCACTGGTGCGGACCCCGGCTCACCTGACCAGCTAGGGATCAGGTGCATCCCGCTTCGGCCCCGATGGCTAGGCGCACACATCAACTCCGCCCGGGTTCTCTTGAACAACTCGGTTGCGCCCTTGTAGCTCCATTGTCTCCCATCGCTTAGCAAGCTCCTCCCTCTCCCTGTCCCGTACGGCTAATTCGGCATTAAGTCGTCGTAACTCCTCCACCTCCCTCCGCAACTCTTCCTCCTTAGCCTCTTTCGGCATAATTTTATGGTTAGGGAGCCTCGGATCCCACTTCTGACACCAAATGTAACAGGATATGGGAGGTTAGTGGATAAGGGAAGTATTAAACTTTACTGCGCTAGTAGATTTATAATTATATTAGAACCATACCTGGAAAAATATAGCTAAAAAAAAATTGTAATGCTATAGGATATAATGTTTGATATTGAGAGATTACAATAAAATAATGGAAGGTGTTAAGCCGGTGAATTCTACTCGTCTAATAGTTAATAACACAACTACCGGCAGATATATTGAACATTAGCTGACTACTAAAATAACATGAACACTGGCTAACATTCACCCCCCATACTATATGTTCCTTTTTACTATTACTCTACTTTAAATAATAAATTTTACTCTACTTTGCATAATAGATTACTCTACAATTAATTATATCCTAGCCAGAACCCTTATCAATCAAATTATTGTGCAATACAAAACGTAAGGCTTAAACTAGCTAATTACTGGTAAATAATATCCTAAACAACAGTAAATTTCTTACGTTAACCCCACGCCCTAATTCAGACTAGGGCAGTGCAGTCGAGGGTGCCGCTTCGGCGTCAGAAGCTAGAAAAATGCCATGGGTACTCCACCGAAAAGTAGTCCTATGTACGCCTCCATTCACTAACGCTCTCCGAGCTAGACTGACTCTTCTTTTTAAAACAATTCTCTCACACAGAGAGAAATAGTAGGAGCAAAACGCTAACGCGGCAAACCACACTGCACTGACCCAGTCGTATAGACAACTATTCTCTTATTAACTAGTTTAAAATATAATCTTTCAAATGTTCGCACCACTACAGTAATATATGTTTAGCTTGGGTTTTATAATTTTGCCATTTTATTTTGTTACATTGTTAAACTTTAAGAAATACTTGCGGAAGAATTTTGGTTAGTTTAGTTGGTAATATTTCCGTAATAAGAAAGATTAACGGAGAGCGAATACTGTTCCCACAAATTGTAGATTTAGTATTTTATAATTCTTTACATATATTTACATTATATAACTTTTACAATTAGATTCCAATTTTTATCTTCTCCCCCTATATACGTTCCATCTCTCTTGACCCCTGATTCCCTCCCATCTTCCACTCCATACCCGAACCCCCTCCCAAGGTAGCTCCCTCTATGGGCTGAGGGCTACAAAGGTTTTGAAAAAATTAGTCAACCACTTCACCACAAAATCACGTCAACAAAATCAGTTACCACTGAGATACCACTTTACTAAATGATTATCAGTTTTTTGATCTTTTCTTAAAAACAGCCCCAACGATTTGCTTTAAGCGTTAGATATCAACTACACATACAAAGAGCTACAACTTTTATTTGAAACTCTTGTTCGGAAAAATTCATAAGGGAACTTTTGAGAGAGAGTAGTGGTAAGGTTTTTCTCTTGAGTGCTATTTCAGTTTACTACACAATTCTATCGTATTTATTAAAATTAAATATATAGTTGAAATTCCAAGTTTGAAGAAAATCGCATGACCGAAAGTGCGTTTTTACTGAAAAGTATTTTTCAGTTTTCTGTTATTTACTTCTAAAACGGCTCCAACGATGATCGTTAAACTAGGAATTTGAACTACACATATAAAGAGCTACAACAATTATTATTTGGAACTTTTCTCCTGGTCAAGTGATTTAAGGGGACTTTTGGGTGAGAGGCCCACCTATTATGTTTTTCTCTAAAGAGCTGTCATAATAGATTATACAATTTTATCATCTAAACAAATTAATTTGAAATACATGGATTACTAAAATTCTGAGTTCCAAGAAAATTAGTAAACCAGAAGTGCGTTTTTACTGAACAGTTTTTCCATTTTTTTCAGTTTTTTCTCCTCAAAAACACAGACGAATTTCATTAAATTTGGTATACTAACTACAAAAATTTGTCACTTACAATTTTGTAGATTGCAGTAAGAGAAAGCAGTGTGAGTGTTTCACACCAGATTTTTTTTGTTTGTTTGGAGAGGCTGCCTCCTCATTTGGACGGTTGGAATTGGGCTGACTGATAGCAGCGATTCTAGAATCAAGGTCATAACAATGGTAAAAAAGGACCTAGTAGATGGTGTGGCCAAGCGTATATAATATAAAAGCCAATGTTCTATTTTTATCACCGTCTGTCCATTGTAGTTTTCTTCAGCTCTTTATATTACACATACACCGGCCACAAACAGTTTTAGGTTAGATTTTGCAGACGGTACTGTGCTCTGGTGGCCGGACTGCTGGGCTAGCATAAACCCTTTCCCCTGACACTCTCTCTGTGACGGCGCTGCTAGATTCAGTACACAACCCCCCTCTTATCACTTCTCAATCCTCATTTTTTCTCTTTTTTCATTGCTTGACCATATACACAACTATATATATATATCGAATACGAATAACATTTACATAATTCAATACACGTATTCTATTTTAATAATACCTCCTTCCCTTACCAAGCTACCATCAGCTACATATTTACAAACCTCAAATATTTTTACCTTTACATGTTTTTTGTTTTATTATTACTTCCTGTTGCTCCTAGTAAAAGGAAGTATTGCGATCCTGTCAAATTTTCATATTTGAATGTTCACAGGAAGTGCATGTTTGGAGGTCGCTTGAATCAGGAAAAAGTAGTTTTTAACAATGTTGTGTAGTGCGCGCGTGTGTGTATGTGTGTGTGAACAAAATATCTCAAAAATGAACAATCGCAAGAAGCTGAAACCTCATATTCCGCCCAGCTACCACCCACCGCATCAGACACGAAGGATTTCTGGCAAAAATGCATCAACCGGAAGTGCAGACTTTATTGATTTCTTTTTTTAGTTTATCGTACATTGTCTCGAAAACAGCTTCAACGATTTTCATTAAACTTTGTATCTACACACATTAATACCCAACACATATGTTTCGAACAATATCATTAAGTTTTCTTGTACCACTTCAATACAATGTATGGTTATACCATTAATGTGCTAATATTAATGCGTATACATTAAAAGAATTGGTAGACTATCAACTTTGGAGAAACTCGTTTAATTGGTAGTGTGAATTTACAGAGTAGATTTGTGGGTACTAGTAATTTTCTCGAAAACGACTGTAACGATTTTATTTGCAGCATTATCCTACCCAAAAAAGTGATTTCAGTTTCTTCTGCGCTATTTTTGGCATTATATTTCAAAGATTATATGGAGATTGGTTCCATTGGCGCTCACTTACGGATAACAATATAATTACTTCGACTACTATCCTGGGTAGCTAATTGTCTTTCAACCACCACTATGTGTGTCAATGTGAATCAAGTTTGAAGTTCAATTAAGTTTGAGTGCAGTAAGAGAAAGTCGTGCAAGTTTTTCGCAGCAGATTTTTCTCTTCTAAAAAACTTAATTTTAGTGACGTAATAATTAGCCAGGTGTCATAATAATTACAGAAAGTGTAAATGTGGGCGTCAAATGTGAGCCTCATGGTAATTCTAAATTTCTGATTGGCCTAACATTTCACACCTTCTCTTTTACCCTGTGATTGGCTAATTATTTATAGCTAATTATTTCTATGACAAATCTAGTTTAGAACTTTTTACTAATATTTCTTCCGTAGTTATTTTACAAATTAACTAATTGTACAATACAATTTTTTTTATAAAAAAATGCAAAAAATCAAGTTATTTTTAACATATTATTTACTAATGTGAGCTGCAAAGAAAAAATTCAACATTTTCATTCCGCTGAAGAAAACAGAAAGCAAAAGTGAATCAGGCAGAAATTCAGGATCCGCGATTTTGTACTTGGCCGTTTATACTAATAGAACAAAATAAAATTGATGTTAACACCTATAAAAATTTCTCCAAGGAATTCATAATATTTAGTTAAAAACTTTTCATAGACCTGGAGTTTTTAGCTATTCATTGTAGTGTCCTTAATTTTATGCTGGTAGCGCAGTCCACAATGATTACAGAGATTACCGAACCTGGTGGTGAAATTTTAAAACCAAGGAAAGAGATGCCTTATATTCTATATAGAGAAATTGTGTGTACACTTTGTTACAAACGACTAAAACCATGCCCTTCACTTTGTACCAGAATATATACAATTAAGGGTGTATATACTTGTATCAATAATGTTGCAGGTGACAGTGAAAGTGTTAGTATGTTAATCAAAATTAAATTTTGTTTGATACAAGTTTCTCAGTATATACATATACTCCACCAAAAGGGGAACTAAAAAAGGACATTCCCATTGACTATCCTGACTTGCAGATTGGTTTCATTACTTGGAAAGTGGGCCATAGCAAGTAATTTTCTCTAATGTCGTTATTACTTTGAATAGAATTGCTTGCACTCCCATAGGGCACTTTTTTTCTTCGAATAGATAACTCTAAAGAAAAATAATGAAAATCATTTGTAATCACAGTTTGTAAGTAGATAATAAATACAAATACAAACATCAACGATGTCCTCCAATGCAAAACAAACATATACTAATCATGAATAAATATTATGCAATTATTCAATTTTATGTGAAACTTGAAAAATGAAATTCTAGTGTGAACAGTCACATGATTTTCTCTTCTCTTACCCCACTTTAAATATAGTTAGTGTCGCGCAGGTGCTTTAATGGACGTTGCTAAAGGCTTCCAACGGAGTTGGCATTCGGGGCTTAGTTTGCAAGCTGACTTGTATTCTATCTCAAGCATATTACCTAATAATTAAAACCTACCTGGCTAATTGTTTCTTCAGGGTCAGCTATAGATCATCTTTCTTCAATTTCCATCCTATAGCACCAACTGATGTTCTCCAAGGAAGTATTCTTAGACCCCTTATTTATGCCATTTATATAGCTGATATGCCAGTGGTATCTATTCATTCGCTATCTGATGATAGTGCTTTAAAGATGACTACCAATCTTCAGGCTCAATTCACCAAAAGGGTAATCAAAATGACAAAAAACCATTTCTTTTACTCTGCCACTAATCTTCACCCCTCCGACCCGAATTTATTATTATGGCATCGGAACTGTGACTTCAGTGAATGTTTTTATGTTCAATTTTTCGCAGATTTTTGTCAATGACCCCAACCATTTGTTTTTAACTTCGTATCTGCATCGACACACATAAACACCTTTCACATACAGTTGACACATTTTTTGGGAGTTTCTCAAAAATGGTTACAATGATATTTTCTTTAAACTTGGAATGCTTGCTGCATAAATAGAAGCCTATCACTTAGATGCAGTTCTAAATGATGCCAAGAAGAACAAACGAGAGGGAGCCGTAGCGTTCCTTGACGTAACAGGTGCATTCGACAATGTCGGCCACAAACACATTGCCCTGACTTTGAAAGCCAAAGGAGTTTCAGAAGACCTGAGTAAAACCATTATGGCCTTTGTGGAGAATAACTTTATAAGAGTATGTACAGGAGCTGTTAAAACGAACGCCATTGCCGTACGAAGGGGAGTGCCTCAGGGTGGACCTCTGTCTCCAACTCTTTTTAATGCAACGAAATATGTGATCCCCAAATAGCGAACCAACTGGGCTACAGTCTTCATGAGGGGCGGATTCCTCTTATTTTGACAGGTTTTGCCGATGATCAGGCTATTACAGCCCGTAATGAGAAGGCAACGGAGAGAGCGGTCGGTATGATCCAAACAGCAATGAGGGAAATAGGCCTAGCAATCAACCCTAGAAAGAGTACAGCTCTATTACTGAAAGATGGTGCCCTTCAGAAAAAGAGGCTGCACCTGGAGAACGGCGAGCATATAGATTCAGCGGGCGAAAATGACACCATTAAGTATCTGGGTTGCTTTTTTTCGGGCGAACTGGTGGTCACTGAAGATGCAGTCCACAAAATTAATGATAACTTAAATAAGTTAACCATCTCAAGCCTACTTAAAGCCGACCAGAAGCTGAATGTATCATATATCATGCTTCTTGTCACTCGACGCCACCACCGAGTAAAACGCACACTGATGGAGCTTCTAAACGATGGAGGCTTCTAAATGTTTCGAAGAGGTGTATGGCATTGGCACCGAGGGATCAACAAGGTACGCAGACATCGTAGCATTCAATAAAGTATAAAAGGAAGCACTGATAATTGCCCCTCCAGTGCGGTATGAGAACAATGATAAGCACCAAGCCATGAACGTTCACCTCGAGAAGAAGTCCATTTATGAAAAGTGTATCCCCTACACTTTGGGAAAAGAGAATTTCAGGTCCGTGGAGTTTGGTTTGGGTCAAGGGGCACTATACCGAGGATGACCTTAGACTTCTTCAAGGAGGTAGGCATTGATCAGGAGAATTTAGGGAGTATAGGGAAGTCCATAATTATAGATTCTTTGGGGAAAATTAACCATCACATCTATGGTTGACGGCGCTTTATGTACTCTCTTCCTTGGCATAGTGGCGTGTATCTGTACACGCTTAGACTCGCTTTTCCCCCTTAAAAAATTAGAGCACAAATGCATATGTTGCATGCATGACAACTTAGTGTTTTATACACACTAAAGCATTTTCTACATGTACATAAGGACTACATATTATATTTATGTGTATATATATATTTCTCGTTAAATGTCTGCTTTCAATGTCCTCGAGACTGATGAGTACGCTGTGTGTCCCAGCAACCAACTCAGTTGAGCAGCCTCACTGACCAAGGTCGTGTTATCTCTCTCTCTTGAAACATGTTTCTGAAAAAAATGATTTTAGAGGGATATTGGAGAGGGCCGGCAGTTAGTTTAAATTTAAATTTTCACAAGCTTTGTTGGTTTTACATAGAGCGCTTCAAATACGGCCATTCAGGTATACAATTAATCATTTTTATGGCCTGCTCATCTAAACTCATTGTAAAGTTGCAATTTTTCAAGCTTGATTAAATTATATTAATTAGAGTAAAAGAAAGTTGTTGAGAGTGTTTTGCACCAGATATTTATTTTTTTTTAGATTTTCTTGGTAAAGAGACCATGGAGTTTCTTTAAACTTGTGTAGACGGCAGGTGATAATTTCAGCCACACTGGAGTCTTACCACTTGTCTGAGTAAATTGATTTTGAAGGGATTCGGGAGTGGGTGAGCAATGTTACATTGCTCTAATTATAATATAGGTTCTCTAAGCTATATCAATACTGAAGCCAACTACTTATTCATTAAAATTGCCAGCTTTGAAAGAAATTTGACAATAATATCTGTGTAAATTGCTGCAAGAGAATGTTGTGTTTGTTTACATACAAAATTATATATGTTTACCTGGTACACTCCAGTTTTATACCAGATTATATTGATAACAAAATATATACAGAATATAAACAATGTTACAGTACAAAAAGATATAGTACGAGTATGTAACTAATTAAATGAAAATTACTTCCAACAACACACTTGTTGATACTGGATAAATACAAATACAATACAGTGTGTATCAATATACAATTCCAATATACAGTACCAATATATAATTCAGTCTCCAAATATAAACTACACATACAGCTATTTATATAGGATATAGCACGCCAGTTTCCAATTTCGCTTTCCAGTCTGTCTGTTTGTAATTGTATACGGTTGGATTTGATATAGAGTGAACTGTCTGGCGGTGAAGAGTAGGTGGAGGAGGTAACTTAATAATTAACATGGTTCTGAATGGCTATTAACGAGCTTCAACTATATCTACACTTAGCTACGTCTAGATCTGCACCGTAGTTTATCTTGTTCCCAATCTACAAACACATAGATACACACAAGCAAATACATTGACGATCGTCACCATCTAGTTAAGTGACGACTTAACTAGGGTCAGTTTGTAATCAAACTAACCACTCTGTTCAGAGCTTGTGTAGGTTAGTTTCCCTGCTTGATTCAAAGTTAAAATAAGAAAAGATAATGATTCTAATTAAAATAAAAATCTGGTATGAAATACTCACACAACTTTCTCTTACTGTGATTTACATAGTTATAAATTGACCAATTCTGTTCTAATATTTAGTTCTTACTAGATGATTAGTTGTCTTCAGTTTACTTGAATGGCAGAAGCCAAACTTTACAAAACGCAACTTTTTTGAGGAAATCACCTTCTTACTTCTCCTCCCAAAAACTTCCCTTAAATGAATTTACTTGGAAAAAATAATTCAAACAAAAATGAGAGGTCTCTGTATGTATGGTTAGCGTAACGAGTTTAATGAAATTCATTGGTGTCTTAATGGGGGGAAGATTTGCAAACAACTGGAAAAAAAAAACTGTTCAGTAAAGTTGCAAGCGTCTTGTTACACATGCAACATTACCGCAACCCTTCCCTCAAAATCCCTCTTGTTACACATGCAACATTACCGCAACCCCTCCCTCAAAATCCCTTCTTAAATGAATTTTCCCAGAGAATTCATTCAAACATAATTTGTAGCTCTTTGTGTGTGTGTGTGTGTGTGTGTGTGTGTGTGTGTGTGTGTAGTTAGTGTAACCAAGTTCAAAGAGAACAGAAAAAAAACAGAAACATCCATTCAGCAAAGTATTACTTCCGGTTTACTAATTTTCTTCAAACTCGAATATTTGCAACATATTTACTTCTATTTAATGTTATTTAGATGACACAATTATACAGGGTATCCCATTTAAATAGGCCACTTTTAAAATAACTCTTAAACGAAGCAAGATACCCAAAAAATGAACATAACGTTTGTTGAAGTGTTGTCGCTCTAGTTTATGATCGTGTTAATGTTTTTTGATTTTATTTCCGCCTAACGCCTTAAATCGGTGGTTGAAAGCTGCGATTTCCTTTTGACACCCACTTTTTACTACTGTATTGAAAACTACTTAAAAAAATGAAGAAAAACGCCGTTAATTTCACTTCAATATTTTAAACCGTTGCCGATATATTGTACCATAAAGATTAAATTTTACTAGTTTTTCCTTATTTTTCTATTTCAAAAACTACAATTAAATATGGATTTTCTTATTAATTTCGAATAAATAATAGAGTTCAAATGCTGATAAAACTTAAAAGCTATTTTAAAACCATAAGGGACTTAAAAATCAGGTAAAATATCATTAGAACAAAACAATTTTCCAGTTTATTTACAAAAATCTATAAAAAATATTTCCCATTTATTCAAAATGACTTCCTCGGCTTAAACGGCACAAGAGTCGTTGCCCAAACATATGAAGTTGCTAAACATACCATGTTTCCTGGAATTGCTAAGCAGTTTGGATTAATTCTTCTCTAAGGGCTTCTGGAGTTGTTGGTTCCTTAGATACGTATCCCCTAAATAAAGAAATCAAGAGGGGTTAAATCTAAATTTGGTAGGCCAGCTTACCGGTCCCTGCTTACCAGTCCCGATCGAGCTGTTACTGAACATCTGTCTGTTAATGTTTGGTGCGGGATGGTTGGCGGCTTTCCTTTCCGCCAGGCACTTAAATCCTTAAATGGGCAAGAATACGTTAATTTTATTTACCAAAAGTTACAACTGGTGCTGGAGAATGGGCCATTGAATGCCAGAACAAGAATGTGGTTCCAACAAGATGGTCTCCAACGAGGAGAGAAGAGAATGAGATGTTCAGTAACCGCTCGATCGGGACCGGTAAACAGGGACTGGTAAGCTGGCCTTCCAGATTTAGATTTAACCCCTCTGATTTTTTTATTTAGGGGATATCTAGAAGAAAAAATTTATGCCAAGGAACCAACAACTCCAGAAGCCCTTAGAGAAGACTTAATCCAAGCTGCTTAGCAATTCCAGCAGACATGATATGATTAGCAACTTCATATGTTTAGGCAACGACTGCGCCTGTGCCGTTTAAGCCGAGGAAGTCATTTCGAATAAATGGGAAATATTATTTTATAGATTTTTGTAAATAAACTGGAAAATTGTTTTGTTTTAATGATGTTTTACCTGATTTTTAAAATAGCTTTTAAGTTTTATCAGCATTTGAACTCTCTTATTTATTCGAAATTAATAATAAAATCCATATTTAATTGTATTTTTTGAAACAGAAAAATAAGGAAAAACGACTAAAATTTAATCTTTATGGTAGAATATCTCGGCAACGGTCAACAGAAAAAATAGTTAAATTATAGTATCTTGCTTCGTTTAAGAGTTATTTCAAAAGTGGCCCGTTTATTAAATGGGGCCCCCTGTGTAATATATAGCACTAGCACTCTAGAGAAAAATATAACCTCATCCCTTCCCCAAAAGCTGACTTTACCCAGAGAAATTTTTCAAATAAAAGTTTTAGCTCTTTGTATATGTAGTTCACATACTGTGTTTAAAAGAAATCGTTGGAGCCGTTTTAAAAAAAAAGCAGAAAGCTGAAAAATATTTTCGCGCCTTAAATTAAAAAAAAAAAAAACTTCTGGTCATCTGATTTTCTTCAAACTCGGAATCTCAAGAACATATTTAATTCTATTTGATATTATTTAGATGATACAATTATGTAATAAACTGAAATAGTACTTTAGAAAAAAACTAACCACACCTCTCCAAGAACTTGTCCTACAGATGACCAAAGGGACAGTGCGTGCATCTCTCAGAGACTGACTCCGGGGAGAGCGACACAATATGGATACTAAGTCCAGGAGCCAAATGCAGCAAGATGTTATGTCGAAGCTGTGTAAAAATAGAACCAAGGAGACCCATTGCTTAGGAAGGTACCAGATTCATCTGGTGTTAGGCCTTTTCACGAGGCATGGCAGGTTCAAGAAACACCTACACTAGATGAGGGTAATTAACTCGGAATCTTTGTGTAGATTATATCAGGAGGAGGAGGAAACGGCTTCACACCTGTAGTTCGATTGTGTTAGAGTGCGCTGTGAAATCTTTGGCACATTGAGACCATAGGAGGCAACAACACAAAAAGAGCTGTTTGGGAAAACCCTCAACCTTATGAAGAGGGTGGTTTTTCACACTACACCTAAGCGGTTGGCACAACAAGCCTCTACTGGCTGCGGGCCTGGAATCGTGACCCACCACCCCATGTTCTATTCTATCACTTTATTACGTAATAATACGGAATGAAACAAGTTAGCTGATAAAGTGTAACAATGAAAAACCTTTTTCCTGAAATGAAAAAACCTTTGGACGGTGGTAAACATGTTTCTCTGCGAATTAATTTGTAACAGGATGTTCATAAAAGTTTAACTAGAGTTCGCCACCTTCGTGCTGAACTAAAAAAGTTTATAAAGTACACAAAATAGCAAATAGTTTTCTACATTAGGTGCAAATTTATTATAAAAGTTATGATTGTAAATTTATTTTTAAATTTAATAATAACAATCTCTATTTCAAAAATATAACAAATCTAGAAAAAATATTAAACATGACAATACACCATGGTCACAGACCGTCTGAGGAGTAGGAGCATTGGCTCATCTCATTAAATAACAATCTATCTCAATTAACACAATCTAATCAAGAAATTTTCTTTAAAATCGCTACGTTATTGCCCAGTTTATTGCTACGTTATATCTCAGTTGCCCAGTTTGCACCTTAATTGGATTGGTCAGTGTAATAAACTGAAATAGCTAAAGAACTGAAACATGTTACTAAAGAACTGTTAAAGTTTAGTTATATTAAGTACGTATATCTTGAGAACAGCAATCATTATAAATCTCAGAATTAAAAATGAATACGTTAAAAGTTAATGATTAAGTTCAAAAAGGGTCGATATTTCCAAGCCTGTCTGCCCGGACTTTATTAAACTTAATCATTCTTTCCCATTTAAATACTCTCTGATTTATAGTATTGTCAAACTTGGTTTATTGAAATATTTAATTCTCAATTCTCCCAATAGAGAGCATATAAAATGCCCAATAAAATGAAGAATATCCTTTTCTTCCGTTCTATTTTTTATTAAACCTTATAAATTGATTATAGAATTCATTACACAGAAAATTAATTAAATTTAGTTTTTAATTGATGTTTGTTGCTTCTATTTAATTACTTATAAAAGAATGACCTTGTGGTGAATATCGATCAATTAAGAAAAACAAGTGATGTGAAATTTTCACACCACTTTCTCAGACCTATCACTTTTTTGTTCCTATCGCCACAATTTTTACCCCTCAACGGAATATGATCGACCGTTTCTTCCATGAATCGATCCAGCTAGATCTTAATACTCCTCTTCCCCCTCGTCCCTTCTACCCGAGCCCAGCTCTTCAGAAGTCCAGTTTAAAATTCAACACCTTTTTTCCAAGAAAACAGCTAGCAGTGACCTCATTACACCAATAATCCTCCGTCATCTCCCTAAAAAAGCAACTGTCCTTCTAATTTAAAAATACAATACTTAAAACCTCTTATTTCCTGTTCTTCCGGAAATTCTCGTTAATTCGTTCTATTCCGAAACTTAATAAACCCCATCCCCTCATAATAGCTCTTATAGTCCCATAAATTTTCTGCCAGTTCTTGGCAAAATACTTGAAAAACCCCCTCCTTAAATACATCCTCTAATCCATCTAATATTATCCCGGATCATCAGTTTGGCTCCGACTTCACTATTCTACAATACAACAGTGTCGTCGCGTTGTGAACGCCAAATGTATCCTCATTTGAGAAGAATGAACGTTACTCGCCTGTATTCCTTTTTGTGTATCGACTTCGATCGGGTATGGCTCCTTGAGGAAACCTGTTCGCATACGTAGCCTACATTTTGGTCAGATTGATGCAAGCTTCAGATTTTTACCGATCAGAAAATGCTGAAAATAGCTGCTCAGAAAAGTTTCAGTCTGTCACTTTGAGAGGATTTCTCCCGAGCAGTGTTCACTTTACCTCCACCTCATTTCTAGTAGAGACGTGTCGCGCACTCACTATTCCCACCTCATGAAAGCAGTTATTGCATCTTTCTAAGCCAGAGCGTTAGCCATTTCATTATCTTCTATGCCAACAAACCTTGACCCCAACTCTTGGATTTGTAACTCTTTCTGCCCGGAACATTAGGTTTTCCCTTATCATTTTAGAACATAAACTTGGTGCTTTGAAGATAGCTTGACTCGAATAGGTTTCATAATCTTGTAACTTCATAATTCCTCTTTTAAGGTTATATCTTTCAAGTACGTAAATCTTTCTCCCTCTCTCTGTGGAAGATACTGAAAAACTTATAGGCATTGATTCGGCTATCTTCTTTTAGACCTATACAGTCCATTCATAGAGTTCTTAACTCATTAGTGTACAACCTAATGGAATGTTTTTTAATTCCTTTACAGATCAAATTCTTGTTTCACCACTCTACACCACAGCCTCGTAGAGGAATTTTTGACGAAGTTGTCAACCGAATTATCTACACAATGAGGGTCTTGCCACGGACTTGCCACTTTAGTGGAAATACAAATGGGCTCATCTGTAATCTAAGCGCATCTTCTTATCGAATAGAATTTTTTTTTTAAAGTTATAAGACCACTGACCTAGTTATTTAAACAGTACACAATGAGTCATTAATAAAGAAAGCTGTGGGCTAATAGTTTGACGTAATTACTTTGTCTAATTAAAAAAAATAAAAATAAATAAAATAACAAAAGGACACTTGCAATAAAGATATTTGTACAAGCAAAGTGTCCTACAGGCGAATGACTAACCAAATGTAATTTATATACTCTATAATAGAACTGTTTAACTGCAATTACCCAGTTGATCGCTCTGTGTCTTTTATGTATGTATGTATGTTTGTAATCAAATAAAAACTAGCTAAAACGAACACAAAAAACCTAATGAATTACTAACAGCTATATTAAATTGCCGCAGATAAAATAGGACAGTTCGCCGACACATAAATAGCAAAGACTAAGTTAAATTTATATCTACATCTATGTAATTGTAAATAGGTCAATTTGTAAGTTAAATGATTTCTATAATTTTGGATGGAACAGCGGTTGACATAAATTTTGTGATTATGTCATTGACCAAGGTCATGAATAAGATTATTGTTTAAAATGTCCGGGAAAACTTCATATGGTTAGATAAAAATCTAAACCAGGATGGCAACAAGAGAATAACCAGACTGCCAATTGGACCCTGTTGTTCAGAGATATTGCCGTCTTTTTATTAATGGCTTTTCGAGATTGGTATAAAATGTGAGGTAAGTTCCTATTTGAAATGATTGTCCCTTTGGGAAAAATTATTAGAACGATTTGGACAAGAGGGGAGGACAACGATAAGAAAAAGACATTGGAAGAGTTTATTGGATCACGTTTCCATTGCTTGAATGAATACATTAAATACTCAAGATATGAAGTATTCATTGGCAGATGAGGTTAGAGTGGAATAAAACTGCTTGAAGAATACTTCTATCAAACTTTATCTTTTCAGATTTGTCATTAACTTATTTTCTCTTTTCTTTTTGAACGTTCAGTGACTTAATATACTAGATCATAATTTATTAATAAAAAGAAAAAAGTTAAAAAAGTAAATACTTGCACAATTATTACAACTATTTGACAAATTTTCTATTAAATGGTATTATTAAACATTTTTGGCGGTTGGGGGATTACACTTAGTGGGGATAGAGAATTCCTGAAGGTAAGTACACAGTAAGACAGCGGCTCTTGCCATTGCCAGCAAAGAAAACGTTTTTGTAACTATACGCTTGTATCATAGATTCCCCCAGATGTCCTCTACAATAAATTTTTCTATAAAAAAAGTTTCGAATAAAATGATAGATTGGGAGATCTATCAGAAGGTTTTGGGATGGAAGTGGGATTAAAACAGGGTTGTGTTTTGAACCCCATTCTGTTTTCACTTTATCTAAATGATTTGGAGGTAGATCATTTAAATGGAGGTATACATAGAATTAAAACATTGGCTTACGCTAATGATCTATTTCTTTTATTTCAGACTCCAATCCGCTACAGCAAAGTGATAAGGTCATTAGAAGAGTATACTAAAAAATGGCATTTTAACATAAATTTAGATAAATTCAAAATTATGATCAAACTGCTACAAATGTTTAGCTATCCAATTAGCTTAGCTTCTACTTTATCGTTTACAAAGCAAGCACTGAACTGAGCATTTGGCAAAAATAATGGAAAACAATACTATAAATTTATCAGCTAAACTTCAACTGTTTACTGCAACTAGTTGAAGTAATAATGTGCTCCGGAGCTCAAATTTGGAGTGGGGAGATGTTTCACTTCAATGGAAAAACTTTTTAAACAAAAACAAAACAAACAAACTTCTCCGCCTACTGCAGCTATACCTACTAAATCTCAGTTTTAAAACTGAGTGTGAAACTAGAGTGCCTAAAATTTTATCTATTTAATTGAGAAAAATACCCATTGGTTAATGATATAAAAACGTTAATCAGTAAACATGAATGGCATAATAAATTTTGTACATTCAAAATTTTCCAAAAGTCAAAGTTTAACGAACAATACATCAATGCGATGATCATGTCCCTTGTTTTGTCCCTTGTATAAAGAATTAGAAGTGGACTTGAAAAATATTTCATACAAGATGATGTGTTAAATTGAAAAGTTCCTATTGGAGAAACGTTAGAAATTATAAAAAGGGATTTTCATGTTCTAGAAAACAAAACTAATCCCTCCTCAAAAGTTCATTTCTTTGCTGTCCCATTGTTGTAAATCAGGATATTTTCAATATAAACAACAATTCTATCAAGAAATCTTTGGTACAGCCATGGGTGGCAGCCCAGGACCTATACTTGCAGATATCATTATGCCAGAATAATTCATATTTCTATTAAAAAACTACCTTTTACAATTTTTTTCTTCAAATATGTTGATGACTGAAAAAGAACATATCCATACCATTTTGAATACCTTTAATTCATACCATCCCCGCTTACAGTTTACACACAAAATAGAAATAGTTAATAAAATTAATTTTTTAGACATTTACGCGTGAAGAAAATAGTACACTTATTACTAACTGGTTCATGAAATCCATATGTTCTGATAGATTCCTCCATTTCCTTTTCAATCATCCATATAATCAAAAAATTAAAATTGTTAAATCCTTTTCCAAACGCGTACTTCATCTTCGCCATCCCCGTTCCCATGATAAAAACAAATTAAAGTTCTCCAATATATTTAAAAATAATGGCTAGCCTCTCCATTTGGTACAAAAAATTCAATCACTATCAACGGCTAATATGACCTACAAAATTCAGTCATAGAGGATTAGATCTACGCCATCACAGCAACTCTCATTATCCTACATCTCTCTCCCATAAATAGAGGATCTATCAGAAAAATAGCTAAAATCTTCAAAAAATATAACCTTTCCATCGCTCACAAAGCTCTAATCCTTTATGAAAACTCTATTCTAAACTCAAAGACTCTACCCCCAGAACTTAACTTTCAGATGGTATATATAAAATAACTGCTTACATTGCCCAGCTGCATACATAGGACAGCCATCTAAATATTTAGAAAATAGACTGTATCAATGTAAATACGATTTCAAAATTAAAAAAAACCGACTGGCATGACTACAGCACTAACCAAATAATGCACACAACACAAACATGAATTTGACGTGGAAAACACTAAAGAGCTCTCCATTAACAATAATAAAAAAAGAAATATATAGGAAATGATTCATATTAAAAAAGATAAATTATCTACCAATTTTAGAACAGACACCAACAATCTATTCCTCAGTTATAATAGTCTCTTGGAATTTTCTAAATAACATACACAATAAGTCACGGTTTTCCATCCCTTCTCCTAGCCTTTTATAAACCTTTTATACACCCATTTCCTTAATACTTGGTGATGGTATACCACAAGTTAAACTGTAGTTTGTAAGAAATTCAAACAGGAAAATTTTTGTAAGTACCCTTCTTGTATTAGATTTCCAGATTGTACTCTTATATGTACCACATATTGTTAAAATTTTAATAGTTGGGATGTAGTTTATTTCTGATTTGTTCTGCAATTATAGCAATAGTTTAAATCTCTATTGCTCTTATAGCAATAGTTCAGATCTCATCTCGATCTGATTTCTATTTGCTCTCTCTATATATGTAAATAATGCTTTATCTATTTATTTAGTTTATATACAAAAATTTTTATTTTAAGTTTATATTTATGTGTTTTCTCTTTTTTGATTTGTTTTATACCTTTGTACAGACCCTGAAGAAGGGTCCATAATAAATTTGCCGAAATTTAGTGAAAATTGGAAAAAAGAGTTTTCTTTGTCCGAACCTCAATATCCTTTTTACAATATCAAATACAGCGCTCATAACGAACATCAAAACATTGAGAAGTAATTTAATTAAACTTAATTATAGACCGTACAAGTTATCTAGCCACTTTGTAACCTACATCAGAGAGAGGATCTCTTTCATTTCATTTCGGCTTTTCCTATTTTAAAAGGAAGGTTGGGGGGGTCTGAGGAATAGTCCTATAATCAAATGTTATTTTATTTAAATGGTGCTAACTGGGACTGTATTGTTAACTAATGTGTTGAGGCTTATAGCTACACACAATATTATTTAAAATAATCAGTTTAATTATTAAATATATAGGGAACTCTTATCTTTTTTTTTCTCGAATTATTGCTTCTGATAAACACTTGTTTACATTTTAGATTTATTGGGTCCATTCCCAAAGTTTTATCAAGAAATTAGTAAATTTTTTGTTATATTAGAATTATTTTTTATTACTTATTCTGCTTTTCTTATTTATTTCCTAGCTAATTATTAATTTCTAACTTACACACATGATCTGATTCAAGAGTAACAAGAGTAATAATTAGTTGTAATTTTACATGACAACTAAATCATCATTAGTTGTAAAACATAATTGGACAAACAACTACCAACTATACTTTTTAATTGTTAGTTGCAATTACTTAACTAGTAGTTGAAAATATAGTTAACTACTGTCCAACTCTAAGGCTGCCATTAGAACTACCACAGCTATCTAGAAGATCCATTATGTATGGTCGGTCCCCTATAGTATCAGTGTTTGTAAACACTGTATGTTGTTTGCAATGGGCGGGTATGGGATAGTGAACTGGTGTTTGTATCGATAAAGGTAAACACGATAGCTGTTTAAATTAACTGGCACTCCACGTTCTATATGCCGGGTTGAGTTTGTTAATGTTACCTGCGTTGATAGGCTGGAATAATCACCTAGACGCTCACCTTCAAGGATGTGGCAAAGTGCCACCAAAGAAAGAAGCAAAAATGATGATAAAGTACAGATCTACAGCATTAACAGATGTTATTCTTGAACAACTTGAGCTTCCGGGTTGAGGCCGCGTCAGTGGTTTCCGACATTTTGCCCAGATTGCAATGAGCCTCTTCAGGGCATGTTGTAAGCTAATGGAGCAATGGGGCGGATAGCCTGAGAGATCAGATGTTGCTCTTGTTGAAATTGATTTACAATAATTGCAAGAAATGGCTTCAAGGGCCACTTTACGCTTCAGGGAGCGCCTTGGATTCGGCAAACAATGATACCAAGAGAATCGCAAGAAAAGATGCTGTAGAATTATTTGGTCGGATTGTAAACTCGATGGCTGATTTTTCGATACGATTATGAAAGATGTGTGAATTTTATAGCGCTATAGGTGCGAGAGGAAAAAATATTTAGTGCCGAAGATGGTATTATTCAAGTAGGTGAGAAAAAGGATTATTTTTCTGGAAAGATTAATAGGATAAGGATTCTAGCAATGAGAAATTCAAAGTCAGATTTTACATAAGATTGTAGACTTTTGTGAAAGTTCCATAACTCGGGTGAAACTGACAGGTAATTATTTATGGTGGATATAAATTATTGAAGAAGGGTTTGATTACTTCAGCTAAAGTTTCAGATATTTCCAGATGCCATCATCAGGAGCTAACCGATTGAGACTGTATTGAAGGAGTGGAGTTCTTTTTGCCAACACTTATTGGATTTTGATAAGGACAAAGGTGGCTAGATCAGTCCTACTTAAACAAACTTTCTATGAGTTGTTAAACTGAAGGAAAGCGAATGTTTAGGAAGATGTTTGAATACTGTAGACTAATATGGATACTGCACGAATGGAACAGAGCCACCCTCGGTAAACTACCGTCATATATAAGTCATATAACTGGTCAGAAGACTCACATCAGCCATCCTGCCAACATCATCACTCTATTCTATCTCGAAGTAAAATAGTATAAAATATAAACTGTGAGTACATTGTCAGTTCGTGCATTCTCATTTCACCATTGAATCAACCTTCATTCTACTATCATTACAACAATGTTAAGACCAACTGTACTTAGACAACAAAATTCCGAATTTTTGTTAATAATTGGAGCAGGAGAAAGTGTGGTGCGATTTTCACAACCATTTAGTGTAATTAATTTATAAAAGTTATTAAAATACTAATAAATAAGATTGCTACATTCTTAATTGTTTTTTCATTTTAAGGCCAATGAAAACATTTTTCCCTAATTGGGAATGGTAAATGACTCTTGAATTAATCAAACAAAATTAATATCTAAACAAAGGAAACAATAAATTTTCTCAGATTAGAAATATTACACAACCTATCTACAGGTGGCCTTAATATATCCCTGTAGGGGTGCATAGTAAGGGAATGCCAAAGATTATTCAACTGGAAATTTTAATATAGATGAAGGAACAATAACTCCTGGTTTTAAATACTAATTGAAATTAATTACCTATTTAGAATACAGTTAAATACAGTTGTTTTAAATGGAAACATTGAATACAGAATACTTTAATAGAGGTAGATTATTAAATAAGAATACTAATCATTTCTAATTTAATAATTTTAAAAACACTAATTGAATTAATTGTAGGATTATTTAATAATGTACATATTAAGGTAAAATGAATTAAACTTTTATGCATATCACTTTTATTTGAAACATTTTTCCGGGAAAAAAGTAGATTTTAGTGGGGTTCTGGGAAATCGGTGACGCTAGAATTAACGTGTTATTGGACACTTGAGATAAAGACGCTGTCTTCTGCCTATAATGGATCACATTATGGATTTAGTGTTCCAGGGAACTACATACAACCTCACCATCATTATACTTTGGCAATTTTGTTTAAATCTGAGAAGCAATCTTATGTAAATGTAAGTAATATTATTTACAATTAGGAGGATGTGTGAACATAAAACAATGGGGAAGTTGGTCATGAGCACATAGGCTTTCGATTTTTAGGAAGACTTCCGGACCGACTAGGGAATTAAGGTGAAAAGGAAAAGTGTTTGTGGAGTTTCTCGCAGTGATTTTGACATTATAACAAGTATGCTAATCAGGATGCGTTGAAAAATAGTTTGAAGAATTTTAGGTTGAAGAGTTTGGATTCATTAGTAAAGTAAAGTTCCATGTTGGCTTAATTATTGGGAGGCTGATCTGTCGTTTGTTTTAACCATTAACACTCACGTTGTATATAATACTTTGAGTTGCTGTAAGCGCGTATTTATTTCTTGTTGTTGAGTTATCAATGGGAGTTTTATGTACTTTATTGTCATAGTACTGCCCAAAACACAACATCAGTGGTTACATGAAATTGCCAAAACAAAGTATAATGATTGTGAGGGTGTATGTTAGCTCTCTGCAACACTGAGCCCAGAATGTGATCCATTATAGGCAGAATAATCTAGAAGAAAAAAGTTAATTTTCAAAAATTCGGGTAACTTTCGAAGATCTGATGTTCCTGAGAGAATTTATTGAATCAGGATCAGAGAAGACAATATTGTAACTGTCAACTGCGTTGATGAAGATAAATTTTTTAGGATCCACTGTGATGTCAGAAGTGTATATTGTGTATTGGGTTAAGTTCGCTTAGCGACGCCTGCCTCTCCACTTCAAAAAATGGAATAAAAAGAATCTTGAAGGTAGCGATTACTAGGTAATAATATGAAAATGAAATAGTATGAATGGAAGAGCGCCTTTGGGCTTCCTCAACATCCTTGAGCAGCGCAGAACACAGGAAGGCGCTAAAGCAGCATATTTTCCGCTCAAGTGAGGAGGCAATGGGGATCATCTGATTTTAAGTCAAAAATAATAATTTTTTCGAAATTTTCCGATCATTGATGATTTATTATAACATATGATTGGAACTATTTGGACAATAAATTAAATTAGGAAATTTATGAATTTCTATAAATTGCTATGATTTCATATTTAGCCCTTTGATAGACAGAGTGGTGGTCGGTAAATAATATGCAATTGCATCAATCTATGATGAATAAGATCCAGATTGATTATTGTTATTGAGGCACCAGTACATAGATCCAATTTCTACATATGTATATACTAATAACTCATCTGTTGTACTCATCAGTGAATATCACTCAATGAGTTAGTAAAGGATCTGACAGTGCAGATCGATAACAATTTCCATCGATAGTCGCCAAAGGATTGACTAACAGTGTTAGCGAGCTCTGCATTCATAGTTCATGTACCTCACCCTCTCACTGTATGTGCTGTATTACATACAAACTTCTCTATACTCCCCTCCCTCCATTTAATACAATCACTAATAGCATTGTAACATCATTTGCACGCTTTGTGTACAGTTATTAACACATTGCTTTATATGAGTACAGCAAGGGATAAGTAGGAAGGATCATATAATGCTAATCACTGAGATTAGCGATTTGAGACACTTCACTGACATTTATGGCGATTTTGAGAAATTAACATTGTCGCATATATGGATCTTTTCTAGCAAGGACCCATTACATTATTGAAAATATTTTTTTTGATGGAAAAATTTATTTCTGGAGGGTTTGGGGGGAGGGGGAAGATTTTCTTTAAACTTAGTATATCGACCACATATAGAGCTACAACTTTTATTTGAAACATTTTTCTGGAAAAATACATTTAAGGTGGTTTTTATGAACAGGGTGGGGTTATGTTTTCCTCTAAAGCGCTATTCGCGTTTATTATATAATTCTACAATCTAAATAATAATTAATTATTATTAGACATGTTGCCAAAATTACGAGTCTGAACAATTTTTTTTTTTTTTTTTTAATTCAAGGCGCGCCAACATCTATGGTCATTTGCGCCCGGAGGCTTCTCATCTATGATCATTTGCCTCCGGACAGTGAGCTGTAGAGGCTCCTAGGAAGAAAAAATCTAAGGGTAGCATAGCTGGACTCGAACCCAGGTCCTCCGTGTTACTAGTCCAGCACGCTAATCACTTAGCTATTCCCTTCCCTACGAGTCTGAACAAAATCGGTTGACTGGAAGTTGGTTTTTACTGAACAGTTTTTTTTTTCCCCAGTTTTCTGGTTTTTCTTCATAAAAACACCGAGGGATTTCTTCTCTTAATTTGTTATAGTAACTGATGAATACGGGGACCTGTAAGTCTTGTTGGAAATTTTTTTAAGGGAAAGTCCATTTAAAATGGGGAAGGGGAGTGTATGGTTCAATTAAAAAAAAAGTCGTTTTATTAAATTTAAATTCTCCAATTGATTTAAAAATTAAAGAAATTGAACATTTAGTAAAAATTATAAGTTAGAAAAAAATTTGTCAATTAAAATTCTGTGTGAACTGCAGTAAAGAAAGTTGTGTGAGTGTTTCACACCAGATTTTTTGTTTTCTACCTCCAAAACAATATTTCTGGTGCCTATTTGACACATTTCGTCAAACAATAATGTCAGCTGACAAACTCTTTAATAACTAACAGCAAGTGGTGAAAAATATATTTGAAAAATGGAAACCTAGTTTTTCTTTATCTTACTTGAAAGAAAATTGTATTAAACATATTTGTTACAAAACGCGAAGACAGTGTTATTAAGGGATCCATGTGCGCTGTATATAATGCACATTGCGCTCTGCACTAAAAAAACTTGCAAGTGGAGGTTGGTGGTTAATTTTTTTATTTCTCCTCTCGTCCTACCATTCTCTCCCCCCACTCTACAGCCAACAATGTAATAACTTTTCTTGGCCGCCAACCATAATTTCACTAAGTGAGATTTATTCACACAAAGTAGATTAGTGAAGAACAGATTTAACAGTAGACTTTCTCTCCCACTCTCTCTGTCTAACTTTTTACTTTCTTTCAGTCCTAGTAAGATCGTGTCAATTTTTTATAATTGAGTCTCTGCACACCGTATAATACGTGTTTTGAAATACCATCAGAGTTCGAAAAAAAGGAGCCTTTTTCGAATGATCTATGTATCTTAAAAATGAAAAATCACAGGGAGTTCAAACATTGATATCACCTTTTCCACCGCATCAGACATGAAGATTTCTGGTAAAATCCCAGTTCAATCCTTGAAATTGCCCGACTTTACAAAAATGAACTTCTTGAGGGTTTTTATGGAATTTTCTCGGACACAACTTCGAATTCACTTTGTTAATGTTGGAATGCCAACCGTACGGATAATTACATATCGGATTTTTATTTGAAATATTTTGTTATTAGAAAAATTTACTTTTCCAGGTGTTTCGTGGAATCCGCACCATTTTAATTTTATATGTTACATGAGTTTGTGTAAAGTTTTGGCGCTCTCTTCTGGATAACAGTGTCAACACATTCTGTTTCTCCTGCCAAAAGTTACTAGTGAACATTTGACCACCTGTTGTCACCTACGTTTTTGAAATGAAGTACAAAATTCCAAATTTAATGAAACTTTATCCCATTTTCTCGTATAATTATGTGCAATACAAGAAAGTCGTGTAAGTGTTTCAGATAAGAAAATCTCAAGTGTAACATTTTCAAGACTTTCTCTTGCTCTAATTACTACAATTTAATCAAGAAATTTTCTTTAATAAATTTCCAACGTTATAATGTTTAGTTGGGCTGGCCATGAAAATGAGGTGGATTTTATTTGTGGAACGCTCTATATCAATACGAACAAACTTGTGCAATTTTAAATTTAATAATTCAAACAAACTGACAGACCCCCCTCCCCCCCCATAAAACTCTCTAAAATCAATTTTTTCTGAAAAATGTTTTGAATAAAAGTGATAACTTTCTATCTATACAGTAAGCAATCCAAGTTTAAAGAAAATCGTTGTAACCGTTTTCGAGAAAATTTAAAAAAATTCAGATATCTAGTTTGTAAAACTCTCACTTCAGGTTTGATGATTTTCTTCAAATTTGGAATTCTAACAATTTTTTCAATATATATTAATATTATATAGGTGAAAAACCGTCCTCACAGTTGGTCTGGTGGCTAGCGCAATCGCCTTTGGTGCGAGAATTCAGGGTTCGACTCACGTGCGGGTGTAGTGGAAGGACAAAATCGAAAAAATAATAGTTTAAAGTTTCTGAATATTTTATAGTATCCAAAATTGTATTTTTGTTAATATTTTATAATTATTTTAGTGCTGTGAATTTACCTTCAAAAAGTGTGTATTTTAGAACCAGGTATATTAAATCTGTCATTGCTATTAAGAAAACAAAGACACTAAATTCCGTTAGGGCAACTCTTTTGTATAAGTGAATTCCCCCGCGAGAGAGAGAGCAATTCCAAAGAAGAGAGCCATCAGCTTTAAAAGAGCAAAGAATAGATATAGTCTAAACTCAACCTTCAAACAGGACACTTCAGGAATTGCTCTCAAAATATCTGTGCCAGTTTCACAATAAATTAAATAAGTTTATAATACCAATTAACTTGTAGTTATTATTTGAAAGATTATATTTATTATATAAAACAGTGGTGCTTTCTTGATTATATTCTATCTCAAACAAACACAAGCCCTTTTCGCTAAAACGTTCAAGCCACAAGTAACCTATACACACATCATCGCACCATATAACATTACATTGGTGCCAGCTGTTTGGGATATTTTCAACCAGAATCCACAGATTCACAAGTACGTAAAAATTTCAACTTCATAATTAAACAAATTATCCATCAGATAATTTTATTAACTTTTAAATTATTTCCTCAGCGGAAATATCTTAAATATTTCCCATATTTGAATTTTCTATTGAATTTCATTTTTTAAATTTTTGTATTTGCACCATCCCTTGTGAATTTTGTATTTCCAAAATGTATAAAATTAACGGACAAAACATGAAAATCGACGCTGCTGTAGAATATTTGCTTGCTCAGCAACAATTAGCAAATCCTCCCACCCCCAGCAATCAACCAGCTAGTTCTTTAAGAAATTTACAATTAATTAATAGCTTACCCACCTTCGATGGCGAAAATTCAGCCAAAGTGTCCGATTTCCTAGACCAAATTAGCCATTGTGCTAGTCTTTCTGGCTGGGACGACGCAGCTAAATTAGAAATATTAGCTCTTAGGCTCTCAGGTTCTGCAAAAATATTTTACGACACCCAGAAAGCGGAATTACAACGCCAGGGTACAAATATAACGTATCCTCTAATTTCTGAGCGACTTCTAGCCCGATTTCGTAAGGAAAAAACACCCCTAGTTCTCTTACAACAGATGACTAATATTCAGTCCCTGCCCACTGAATCTCCTGAAACTTTCGCGGATAGGATTAGACATATCCAATCCGCCATTCATTTAAAAGCTCAAGCTAACCCACTCGAGGCCTTACAAACAATTTTAGATAAACTGGCCACTGATGCATTCTTGAAGTCACTTCCTCAACCGCTTCGTAATGAGGTGCGAACGAAGCTTCCTCAAAAATTAGATGAAGCACTTTCCTATGCCAATGACCTAAAAGAAGTTCAGGCTTCTGAATCAAACCCTACAGTTTTCGCTGTTACTGCGAAAAATTCCAATTCTCGTACACCCCTATCTCCTTGTCGTTACTGTGGGCAAATGCATTTCCACAGAGAATGCCCGCATCGTAATAAAAGTCAAAAGCCACAATTAAAACCAACTACCACTTGTAGAGTATTTAATGCAATAAAGAACAGACCTTGTCGCCATTGTTCCGGTCCACATTTTGACGTGGACTGCATCAACAAATTCAGACCAAAACCTCGTACTAACTTTGGCAAAATGCCTAAGAAATTTAATATTCCTCAAAACCTTAATCACAGAGCAAATAGTAATAATCGCTATAATAATAATAAGAATCAATATTATAGTAATAATCATAGTTCTCGAATTAATTCAAACAATTCGCGATTTAACCCTTATTCAGATAGGCCCCAGTATAGTCATAATAATAATAATGGTAGCAATAACCTCCAAAATAGGCCCACATGCCAATTTTGTTCTAAATTTGGACATACGGCTCGAACATGTTTCCAGATACAGCCAAAAAACGGTTAAGCCCACAGCCGCTCTCACGAACGGCTGATGTTATGACCTTGGCTCTCATACCTGCTTTCACCAATTCTGATAATTTGTTAGTAAATTTAAGAATTGGCAAAAAATTATTCGTGCCATTGTAGACACTGGAGCTAGTCACAGCCTAGTGGATTCCAGTTTGTAGAAATAAGAACCTTCAGCATTCCAACATTATTTTAAAATCTCTGACTAACCAAGTAATGCCATAATAAAATAAAATGCTCTAATTCCAAATAAAAAAAAAATAAAAAAAATAAAATGCATGTAATCAATTAGTTAGACTTAAGAACTAAAGTGTATATTACTTACAATAAATTAAAATTTATTTTATTTGCAGAATCCAAAATGAACAGTAAACTTATTGCTGCTTAGTTAACACACTTTTCTTTCTGTTCCAGCGACGACGACTCAGTGCAGAAATTGAGAATTTTATCAAATATTTGACATTGACCTTGATTTAGTATAAATTTTTCATTATACCTAATATTAATAATTTATGTATTTGTTTTTTGCAGATTTAATGGTCTAAAGCATAATGCCTATTTAGGTTGATATCGTGATGTTTATTTATGATATTCATGATATGTATACATGTTATTTTTTTTTTCAGTTCGCTTTAAAAGAAAACTGCATAACCTTATTTGTTTATATATTTGTCGATCTTTTGATTTATTAATCTAACATCTTTCTAATATTTAATTGTTTTCTTAATGTATGTTCAAGATACCTAGAAAGCACAGCATAGCTGAATAGCTCTTGGAATACGACGGCCCAAAATATGTATACATACCTCATAACTACTGCAGTAACTTATTATTTACTTCAATAGAATAATATGTCTTAATTAAGAATTTTAACTATAAGAATTTCTATAAAATTAAGTGTTCAGCAATATTTTAATTTAACATTATTTAATTTTAAATTTCTCTTTCCAGAATCAAACTTCTTCACAGCTACATCATTGCATGTGTATGCATGAATTGCATGTCTATGAATGTATGCATGAATTGCATGTCTATGAATGTTGCATGAAAATAGCATGTTAGCCATGTATTTATATATACATAAATTAATTTTGTGTTTAAAAGAATTAGTTTCAGATCAAACATTCTACAAAAGGAATTGATACTAAACTTCGGGTTCCTCATGATCCTATAATCCTTCCGCATCCCGCACGCTTATTAAATATATATATTTTTTTTATTTGTGTATTTATTTATTTGTTAATTATTTTTGAAATACTTAAGGTTTTTTTTTGTCCATATAGAGTTAATTCAAGAAAGTACATACACACCTACGTACCGACACCCTACAGTCTACATTGATCGCCTATTCTACCCTTGCCAGTCACATCTTCATCAGCAACACTCTCACTCGCCAAGTAGTGTTCGCCTGTCAGCCTACCACCACAGCAACGCTCACCCACTCACGCAGCGTTCGCTCGAGTAGAAGATATTCAACCACCACAGCAACGCTCAATCACTCACGCAGCGTTCGTACAACACACAGCCACTTTGCAGAGATCACACACACGCCTCTCGATAACTTCCAAGCCTCTACTACTGCAGATTATCTCCCAAATTTTTCGTGCCGAAAAATTTCTCCAGGAGGGGGGATAATGTAGTGGAAGGACAAAATCGAAAAATAATAGTTTAAAGTTTCTGAATATTTTATAGTATCCAAAATTGTATTTTTGTTAATATTTTATAATTATTTGCTGTGAATTTACCTTCAAAAAGTGTGTATTTTAGAACCAGGTATATTAAATCTGGTCATTGCTATTAAGAAAACAAAGACACTAAATTCCGTTAGGGCAACTCTTTTGTATAAGTGAATTCCCCCGCGAGAGAGAGAGCAATTCCAAAGAAGAGAGCCATCAGCTTTAAAAGAGCAAAGAATAGATATAGTCTAAACTCAACCTTCAAACAGGACACTTCAGGAATTGCTCTCTAAATATCTGTGCCAGTTATAAATTAAATAAGTTTATAAACCAAATAAGTTATTATTTTAACAGAATATATTTATTTATAAAACAGTAGTGTGTTCTTAATTACTCTTAATTCTTATAATCTATCTCAAACAAACACACAAGCCCTTTTCGCTAAAACGCTCACGACACAACCAACTACTACAAACATCATTAATTACACGGGCAAAGTCGGTGTTAACCTAGCATCGTGAACTGCGGCGTTCTTACCACAGCCTCCCATACAAATCCCTGTCTGGCAAGCCTTGGCCCTACATGGGCTGCTGCGCAATAGGTTAGGTGTAAAACCACATAGTATACTGATGTTGTACTTTACAATAAAACAAAACGTTACTGTTCCCAAAACAATATGTTACCGGTGAAAACACAATTTCGAAAATTCGACCAGTCGCAACACTTCCACTTACTAACGGTAAGTTTTTCGCTATATTTCTTCAAAGTAAATTTTTGAACTGATTTTCTTCAAATTGAATAGTAGGTGGAATTATGTTAGACAGAAATGGCTAGAAAACCAGAGTGTAGAAATTTGTATGTGTAGAGGAGTGAATGAGTGTGTGTGTGCGTATGTGAAAGAGGGTGGGTGTAAGGAGATGTATGTCTGTGGGTAAGACTAAACCAGAGGTAACCAACTAGTGAATGAATCGCAGTTTTTACCCATAAGTAGGGTATGTCAGTAGGTATTTAGTGTTGGCAAGTTTAATCGCAAATATGAAATGGGAATGGTTGCACTTCTGCTGCACATATAAGCTACACTGTGACCTAGAAGTTTCATAAGAGTGTCTTTTATTATATACGAGTTATATATATATATAAATGTCTGTGAGCCTCTTTACAGGCCACTGAGGATACTTCGCATGGGCCTGACAACGGATAGACTGTGTAGATTTTATCAGGAAGATAAAAAAACAACATTGCACGTACGGCTTGTGTGGCTGAGGTTTCGCCGCTTCGGAGTGGAGGAAAAACTGGTGCCGGCAAGTTTCAGCCAAGAGTCTCTCTCACAGGGCTTCTAAGCCTAATACAACAGACAATACTTCAGAAAGTGCTCTGACTGGTGCCTCTCTCTCCAGACTCCAAAGTCCAATTAAACATGCAAAACTATAATTAACTATTGTGGGTGCCACATTAGACCCTATAACGGGTCGCGTTGGCTTAGCCAACCCCCACTGAATCTAATCTAATATATTCTATTCTGAATCTAACTCACTATATCTCAAAATTGTATATTTCCGTTGAAATAATCAGTTTCGCAAGAGAAAGTAAAAATATGATTTAAAAGGATAAATTAGTTGTATGTAAACTGCTACACAGGTGTCAGAAATAGCTGGAGGACCAACATGGCTTCTAAAACCTATTTAAATATTTAAACAAAAGATTGGACGAAATGGGGTAATAAGAACAAAAAAAAGAGGAATTTTAATAAAATTTAAATAAGTCTATTGTTATCTAAAAGAAAGGTACTTTTTAATTTTTTATTTTTTGTTTATATTCCTATTTTTTTTACTTTTTTGTTAGTTTCGTAGAAGGAAACAAACAAGCAAAGCGGTTTATCTTCTAACAATAGCTACCTGACAGTGCTGCTATTGTTGGCAGAATATAAAATTAATTTATTCAAGGTAAAAAAAAAGAAGAAATATATATATGTAAATACAGTTGAGCACATACACACATTGTTGGAAAAAATTATTTACCAGCATGGTAAGAGTTTCATTTAGTATCTATAGGTTATAATGAAGGTATCTATAGGTTATAATGAAGGTATCTATAGGTTATAATGAAGGTATCTATAGGTTATAATGAAGGTATCTATAGGTTATAATGAAGGTAAGAATAAAAGTATTACTATTGTGTCATAATTTTGTACTTTAGTTTTCATTGGAAAAAAAAACTTTTCTCGAAGTTTTCTTTGATATCAAAAATATTTAATTTATTTAACAAGAATGTAAATTTCTCATCTTTGGAGAGCAGAAGTTTAGGTTTGCCCAATAAGAACGCAAAGCGAGTCTGACAACTGAATGAAAGTTGCAAAAGGATCTGTTGAAAGTCCATGTTATATTTTTATTTTAACAGAAGCGTTTTCTACGTTTAGTTGTTCCTCTAGACCTACTGACCTACTGACTGAGCCGATCCTTCCGTTTCTCTTTGTTCTTAGCATCGGCCTCCGTCTTGCCGTATCCCGACAGATTCCATCGCGGTTTCCTTCCACCTGGTTCTAGGTCTTCCCCTTCTCCTCTCAACCGTCATCTCATATACAGCTCTTGGAATTCTGTTGTCACCCATATTTAACAAATGCCCCAGTCTTTTCTAGCTGTTTGAGCTCTACGGACTGGAGATGTGTTTGGGACATTTAATGCTTTTCTTATTTCTACATTTCTTACGTTTTCCCTCCTAGATTTACCTGCTGTTTTCTTCAGGAGTCCATTTCGGCGGATAGCAATCTATTTCTTTCTTTTTATTTAGAGTCCAAGTTTCTTTTCCGTATTGTACAATACTCTTAAATAAAGCTTTATTAAAATGCTTGGTGCTTCGAGATATAAATTTACCTCATGGCACAGGATTGAGCATTACTATGATCCCTTCACTAATTCTTGTATCCACCTGTAATTTGGAAAATTCCAAGTGTGAAGAAAATTTACGTAAATTGCAGTAAGAGAAAGTTGTGTGGGTGTTTCAGATCAGTTTTTTCTCTCTTTAGGGAATTTTTATAGCCTTTATATAACCTTTTATTTCCAACATTTTTCGGAAAATATATTTTTGGAGGTATCTTGCTGTGGGGGGGGGGGGTCGTAACTAGCTGAAATCATTAGCTTTTTCGTATAAAGTGCCATTTCACTTCAATACATGTAATCTAAATTATAATTATAATAACGGGGTCTTTAATGAAAAAGTAACAAATGAAAATTATTTTAAAAAAAGTAAATATAATTATTATAAATAATTGCTAATATCTTGGATTTAATAATAATAATAAAAAAAGAGTAGAACTTTGCGCTATTAATAATAACAAATGTTTAGGTTAGATTAGCACGCAACAAAGTTTAGGTTAGGTTAGTGTAAATGCGCATGCGCATGATGAAAATCTATTTTCTTGGTGGTTGTGCAGCTTTTTTTTAAAGTATTTTTTTATATTATTAATAAATTCGACTATTATTCAGATAAATTATTTTAATATTATATATTTTATCAGGTTAAGAAAATCATACTTAATCTAAAAACAAAATCAATCCCACCACCAGGTTAGCAAGTTAAAATTGAACCAAAAACCACCCTCTTATATACTCTATTTCTTTCTCACTCTTTATTGTGCTGCTATCTGGAAGGGTTTTTGCTAAACTGTTGAAATGTCAACTTCGTGAACTTCATGGTAACTATAACATGTATATATAAACTGACTAATTTAGTTACTCCTAATAATACAATAGCTAAGCTATCAACTATCGCCCTCAGGTCTTTTTTTTTATTTTAGCCCTTCATTAAAGTGAGAGAGGGTTGTTAAACAACCAAAAAATATATATAAGTTGCGTGCTAATTGCTCAGAGTACCAACGTATTTTTTTTATTTTTTATTTAGAATGTATTTATTCGTTCATTTAGTGAACTTTATTTTTCATTCATCCAAATAACTAGGTCAGGAAAGTATAAAAATGAATATAATCTTATTTTTATGAATAATTGAAAAAAGTATTTATAAATTTCGTTTATTTTTTTCTTTTCTTTGCACTGTAATTTCTTTTTCTTTTTTTTTTATTCTTTTTAACTTTCTCTTGTTAGTCCTGCTAAGACGAAATACTGCAATCGTGTCAAATTTTTCATATATTTTCACCGGAAAACGATAGGTTCTCTGAGTGTGAAAAAGAAAGTGTTTTACTCAAAAATCGGCCTTTCTTTGTATTTGTGTGAATGGTTAACATAACTCAAAAAATGTTAAAAATCTCAGTAAGTTTAAATTTGATTGGTCAAAGATCGATTAACCAGTTTTATATAAATTTCAAAACGAATAGTCGCTGGAACCTCAAAAATGGATAGTCAGTTTTAGTTAATACTTCAGCATCTGATTTGAAGGTTTCTTTGGTTTCTTTCATACAGTTGAAATGATTTTTCCTTTTTGAACTTGGAATGTTCACTGTACACACATATAGCTAATCACTTTTATTTGAAACATTCCCCTCCCATCAGTTGTTTTTTTAAAATATTTTGCGTAATTTGTGGAGTTAAATTTCAAACACGTATATAGGGGGGGGGGTCGGTTGGGATGGTACCTGTGACTCCCCCCTCCACCGTCAACCCTAAATTTATAATGTGATATATGAGCAAACTTTGAAGTTTAAAGAAAATTTGTCCTTTTATATATCAGAGGTCAGAGAAGGTAGTATGAGTGATTCATATCATACTTTTCTCATCTTTTTTTTTTCGAAAACTCTAATCACTCTTTGAGATCAGTAGATAATTTTAAATTGATGCCTTTGTGTACAAATTCTGTCTTCTCCTTTTTTACGATTATTCATAATTTCAATGAACTCCCCAAATGGATTACATTTAAGGCCGATATTATCGCATTTTTTGTGTTTTAATGCATATGAATACTCTACTATCATGTGGAAGCAATGCACTTTATTATCAAGCCTTATTACACATGCACAAATAAAATAATAACTCTTTCTGATAACATAAAAATTGTCGTCATGACACAATTATAAACGGCTGATAAATGTATTTACAATTTCATATACAATTTTATACTTTAGACATTTGTAACCTGTCGACATTATCATTTACACCAGTATAATACATTTTTAATACATTATTCTTATAATTCTTAATACATTATTATTCATTTAGAATCTTCGGCTAAAAGAAATCTAAAAGACGCTTCATATTTTCTTTTCCAGTTTCTAAAAATATTTTGCCGTTTTTACTTTACTCCCTGGTAAGTAGAAGAAGTATTACGATAGGGTCAAATTTGCGAAATATCGAGTTTCTTCACCGGAAATGAATGCTTTAAAGTTGCGCTGAGTACTAAGTGTTGTTTTTTTTAATTTATCACGATTTTCTTAAATTTCATATACTATGTGCAGATATTTCTGTATCTCTTTTATTTAAGAAACATTTCCCGAGAAAATTTATGTTGAGACGGTTCTGGGGAAGGGGGGAGAACAGTAGCTTCGTTCTCTAAATCTAAAGTACCGTATCAGTAAAATGTATAGTATTAGTACCTATATAATTTTTAATACACATAAGAAGCATGAATAGAATTCCTAATTTGAAGAAAATCGGTGAGCCGGAAGTTGCGACTTTACGGAATAAGTTTTTAAATTGTTTTTGCTTTTGGTGGGTGTCTCGAAACCAAACGTAGCGATTTTCTTTAATCTTGTCCCTCCACACTAGCTCTACATTTGATAGCGGAAATGAGTAAAATTTGATGTACGAAGAAAATTTGTCACTTTCATACGTAATTTTACTGTTTCATAACGGTTACTTTTTTTTTCTGCCATGTCTGCTGTGTCTGCAAGACGTTAAATGTTTTATTTCCGGTTTTTAAAAGTATTTTGAACTTCATTTTGTATATTTCTTTTTTATCAAGGAGGGAGTTTCATCCTGCTTCCTCAGTGAAGCCTTCACTTGCTTTCCGGCTCTTATTCTACAATTCCGGAAGAGTGTGCGCTCCGACCCTCTTCCACTGAGAAATTCCTTTTCGATTCAACTCGAAAATGCTCAGACGATTATTTTGTATAGATTTTTCTTACCCACATTATCAAAATCAGAATAGAAAATTAAAAAACATATTTAATTATGACGTAACATCTTTGTATACAACTAGATCCATCCTTCTACTTTAACATAGCAGAAAAAATGGAGGTCCTTGGAGGTGGTGGAAGCGGAAAGTAAGAGATCAGTGGAGGAAAAGTGGTGGTTTAAGGGTTTGTACACTAATACCAATGAACGTTATTACGAGTCGATGTGAACTAGAATACAATAGGTTTGTTATAAATTTGATTTTTATTAATTCACACAGTTGGTGTATACAAAGAAAAGCACATTCTAAGACAAAAAGAAGCAAGTTATCCACGGAAAATATCCCTGTTGCTTTCCAGCTCTGCGCACCGAACCCCACAACATTATAACAAATCCATAGTTTTAGTATCATCGACGCTTTGGAAAGATTTCGTGGAACTTGAAGACACAGAGGATGGGCGCACTTTCAGTGTATGGTGACAGGTAAGAGATGAGTCACCCTAGGTGGTAAGAGACAAAAATTTAACATACTTTCAAGCTATCAGCCAAAAAAGATGGGGAGAGAGCTGAGTAAGGTAGGGCAGTGTTGCGCTCTCTACGCTGAAGTTGTCCCCAACAGGAAGGATCGATATATATATATATGTATGTGTTGTGCAAAGTTGGGTGGTCAGTAAGGACCCACACGATGTCAGAAGGGTTGGCCACAGCTCTGCTCATACTCTGAATGTGATTGTTGTTCACCTTCCAAAGCATGCCGGCTGGCCGCGCTGCTGCTGACACCATTCTACAGGTGTTTGCTACCTTTCTGTGAATGGAAGCGGCTCAAACAACTCCCGCACAACCGCCACTTCCTAACTCAAAGCTACCACATACATACCGTACACCCCTTCATACTGGTGCGAGCCGGCACCATTCATACCTTCGTCTCGCTCACTTTCTCTTTCTCTGATTCATACAACTATCTCTCTCTTTCTTCAAAGCACATATCTCCACTGTATGTATGCGTAAGGTTAATTATAAGTACCAACCTAATAATTTTAATATTTACAAAATAAAATCGGAAGTGAAAACTAACACTTTCCCAATGGTCGAAAATTAGAAAATTTCAATTAATCACTTGTTTTAATTTTTTTTTTAATCCAGAATAGCACGGATTTAATTCTGACCAATTTCGGATTTTTTTTCATAATCAGTGTACGTTTCGTACTCAACGATTCGGATGTGAAATCAAGAATCTCAACACTTATAAAAATCAGATACACAAACTCTGGTCACCCGACTTTCTCTTACTCCTGTTTGCACAATTATATATATATATATATACACAAAATAACAAATTTTCTTGAAAATTCAAATTTTTCGTATTTGCCCTAACATAAATATGGAAGTGGTGGGGGATAAGTACCAGATAAGTACTAACTGACACTCGGCTTGGCAGATAGAGAAGTGATGATTATATTCTGGCCCCATAGATGCGCTCTAAAAACACTGAACCAACTATATATAAAATTTGAAATTAACGCTACAAATTCCACACAACCATCCAAAATAATTTTTTTTTTGGAGAAATGTTTTCAAATACAAGTAAATACGTTTTATAGTGAAATTACCATAACAAGTTTAAAGGAAATTGTTATAGTCGTTTTCGAGGATATTCCAAAAAACTCAAAAACCAATTGTATAAAGGTCGTACGATTTTCTTCAAATTTGGAATTCTATTAATGCATCCAATGTGTATATTATTATCTAGATGGTAAAACCAGAAGTGGTATTCTAGAGGAAGCATGACGCTACTATTCCCCCACTACTCACCACAAAAATTAAATGTTTCCGAAAAAATATTTCAAATAAAAGTGATGGGCATTTATGTGCGATAGATAGTATGTATACTAAGAGAAGTTTAAAGAAAATGGTTGGAGCCGGAAAAACGGTTGGAAGAAAATTATTCAGTATAGTCGCACTACAAGTTAATGGATTATGCCCGAAATCGTTGTATCTGATGCGGTGGTATTACCTTAACGGAATACCAAGTTGGAACTTCTTGCGACTTTTCATTTTTGAGATTTTCTGTTAACACACACACACACACACATATAGACCATTGAAAACAATTTTTCGTACTAAGAGGACCTCAAAACATGTATTTTCGGTGAAAATTCAATTTCAAAAACTTGGTACGTTGGCAGTACTTCCTCTTATAGGAGTAAGAGAAAGTAAAATTCTTTTAAATTAGAGTTGTGCACTCCGCCATGAAATCCAACAGACAACAGTTTAATGGAATCAATCCTTTGATGAGGGAATTTGCCAAAGAAACGCTGGACTTAACGTTGACAATACTAGTCTTAGCAAGAGCTAACGTGGTGCCCTCCAGGTGCTCTTGGATGCATTATCCCCTCTATCACTTTTACTACATTGCATAGAGGAATGAACGTGGACAGCCGAGATTCCCCCTGGAACCTGACTCTAGCTCCCACCAAGAGGGGAAATAGCCAGCAATCTGAAGAAAAGTAGCGAGACCAACTTTGAAGAATTAACATTGAAGAGTGAAACCAATACTGAAGGAGTCTAAAGAAGCTATGAAGAAGAAAACAGCCAGTCAAGAGCTTAGAGTGAGTTCATAATTCTCAAAGAGTTATTCAATCTGCCTCAACTCGTCCTCTGCCCAAAAGCACTTTAACTGGCCAGAAGAGTCTGCACTGGTTTCGACAGTTTAAACAAGCAGGAGTCTAACTTGCCACATCTTTCAAACGACTTACATCAGCCAATTGTATCATTTTACGTTTATCTCCAAAGTCATCATCTGAGCTCAGTCGTTATTCTACCCTCTTTATACTCTTTTTTCACAGAAAGTTTGTGAAATTGTAAGATTGTATTTTTTGTTTAAGTACAAATAGTGTTCATTTTGTGTTTCATTTTTAATGCTAACCATCATTTCCTACTATCAGTATAAATGAACAAAACTTGAGCCGGCAAAAACGGTGATCCATTCATCAAGATATTTTACAAAGTGATCTCCTGTCTCAAAATAGATCGCAGCTCCAGATTTACAATCCATCCGTTTAATTATCAGGATCTGCCAGATTACCTGGCGTTATATACAGTTTTCCCTTGAATACAATCTAATTCTGTAAGAATGATTAAGATCAAATATCTTTAGTATTCTATCAGAAGGAACATCTGATAAGAGGGACCTTTAAAGCATCTCGTCAGGAATGTTACAATGTACATATTTCCCGGCACGCCTTTTTAATCCTAAACAAGCTTTCTTAGTTTTTTCACTTCCACAAAGAGTGGTGGAATCCTCCATAGCAACAGTTGGCATTGTGCAGACAAGCCAAGCGCTTAATATCGTCAAATAGCAAACAGTCTAGTGGATTTTATCTCCAAGAAAGATTTGGAAATAAATCAAAAACATCATTTTGAGGGTGATCCTCTAAACGTTTTACTTATTAAGTGATTAATTGATAAAATTCGACATGCAATAAAAACTTAAAAAACGAAAGCCTGGTGAAAGGAAAAGCATGAGACAGAAAGGCAAAAAAAAAAAAATAAACTAAAAGTTTAAACCGGTGACTTTTAGTGAAGAGTCATGTATTACATATAACATATACATTATGAAATATTGCAGTGACGTCGTACATTTTACAAAAACATGTCCAGACGACAATAAATATTATTTAGCAAAATTTTTTATGACAGATCGGGTTATTTATTTTTATTTTGGCCTCGCACCCAATTTGTTTAAATTTACTTAATTTAATACCAAGGGATTCATTTCTCTGGTAATTTTCTAGGTCAACTTTTATTTTTCTATCATATCATTTCCTCTTTTTTTTTTCATTTATTCTCTAACTTTTCTCTTACTGCTCTAAGAGGAAATATTACGATCGTGTCAAATTTTTGAAATCGCTCAAATTCGGTACTTCTTTTAATTACCACCACTGATTTTGACACGAATGTTTCGGTAAAACAATTCGCCCAACATTTCTATTGATGCAGTTTTTTCTTTCTATACTTCTGTTGTTCTTGTGATACTTTATAATTTATTTGGGCAAAGGCTTTGGTGTAGGACAAGTGCAGGAACTTTTCCGTTTTGTTAAGTTTTGACACAATGAATGTGATCATTAAGTCGCGTTGTGATTTATCTGGTCTGTCCGAGATACATTCTTCCATGGTTGCATGGAATTTATGTATTTAAAATAAATATGTATTCGTAAATATTTATTTACTTCCGGCATTTCTTTCTGGTTCCGATAAATCTAATTTTTTATCAATAATTTATTTACAGGAAAATAAGGATTATGGTTTAAATTTTTCCAGTTTCAACTCGAAGTTTTTCAAAAGTTATTTTGCTTCCTAGTTTTGAATGTTTTCAAATATTTTAATAAAGATTTTCTAATTTCTTATTTCAAAGTTCAAAGTTCAATGTTCCCCCTTCAGTTAATAATGTTTTTATTCAGAGGAAATTTCCAGTTCAAAAGAAATAAATTAATAAATTATCTTACTTATTACAGGAATTAACTCAAAGGAATAAATCTCACATTTTAACGCTCTATTTATTAATTTGGTTCATGTAATTTCAAGATAAATTATTTACAGTTAGAGTATTTGTAATTACGAACTTCCAACGGGCTTAAGAGAATGTTCTCTTTCTCATACCCTTTTTTTAATAGTTTCTCGGTGAAGTTAGAGATTGCAAAAAATTGTTCAAATTTAATGACTA
This sequence comes from Triatoma infestans, assembly GCA_011037195.1. Taxonomy (NCBI): domain Eukaryota; kingdom Metazoa; phylum Arthropoda; class Insecta; order Hemiptera; family Reduviidae; genus Triatoma; species Triatoma infestans. The sequence goes on from JAAEAF010001728.1 coordinate 105,016, forward strand.
TCCCACTTATTGACACTACTCTTTTCATCGATTTTCCGACTTAATCAGATTTTTCAAACTTGCGAAATATATAGAAGTTCCAAAAATCTAAAGCAATATATCTAAGTTCATGACTATTTTTTTTACATGAAGTGGAGCACTACGATCTTGAAAATCAAGTGTGCTCTCTTCTAGTGCGCCTACCTGAGGGTCCTCTCCTGCATGTAATGTATCCCAAAACTTTTCTTTCAGAAATTTCAGACCTGAAACGGTTCTGCAGAGTTTGTACACTCCTCCGATACACTGCAGAGTGTGTAAACATACCCGGTATATCTGTTGGCTTCTAAATCTGCTCTTAATGGTAGCATCGCATTATCCTTCAGGTTATGTCCATATTGCTGGAGTCACCTCCATCTCCCCGCAGAATCTGCTGACGCTATCGCTTTCTAGATTCTGCTTCTTCAAGTATCGCTGAATCTAAGACGGTTTCCCATGACGAAACCTAATTAGCATAGGCAGCCTATTTTTCTGTTTAGACTAGTGCACGTCTCCGATCTTTTCTGGGTTAACAAAATTCTCAGCTTGTCTCAAACAGGATTCTTCAGAGCTCTCTCTGTGGCTTCCTCCTTATTTCTGAACTATTCTTGCAAAGAAGTGTGTTTTTTTTTTTTAGAAAAAGATTTCGACCCATTTTAAGAAGTTGTTGCACACTTCCTGGCCAGATTTTCGGTCCCGGCAGAGTTCTCCAGGACAATGCTCTCTTTGATTCATCTATATTTCTGAACTTTTCTTAGAGAGATCTCACAGAAGAGCTCCCGGCTCTATCATGAATGTTCCTGCATTCTTCGATGACAGATTGTCGGCCATCTTATTAACCTGAATGCCAACATGCTTCGCGTTCAAAAACAGGATAAAGTTGTTATTGCTGCTAATTCATTGGGTTTGCCTAGGCAATCTCAAACATTTTTCCAGCTGTTGAACCTATGAGTTCTTTGTTTTAATGACAGAATATCTACTGTTATTCTCTCTTACCATTCTTGTATTTTTATTTTATATATTTTTCGCGGGAAAATTGTTTTTCGAGGAGATTCTAGGTTTCTGGGTTGTCAAGCTTTTTTTTAAGTGCCCATGGTGTTTATAGGACACTACATAGGTTACAAGTCTATAGGACACTATATAGGGTTATAGTATCTTTATAATAACAACACCTTACAAAAAAAAACTCTAATCTGATTGGAGGGAAAATACAAATTTTAATAACAATAGCATGTTATAAAAGTCACCGAGTGTTAGTTACATAAAAAAAATCCCCCATTAAAAATAACAACTACAATAAATAAGATTTTTTTCCAAGAAAAACTGTTTTTCCTTGGAAAATGGTAACATCAACTGTTAATGAAATTTATTTAACAGTTTAGTGCTTTTTACCAACCCTTGGCTTTAACATGCTATTAATATCGTCGAAAATTAACTTTTACCTTTAAAAGCGTTTTGTTATTATGTGATGGATATGAATGTTTGAAATTTGATGACGCAACACTTGCTTTTATCGAGCTGTATGTTTTATAGGTATTTGGCAAATTTTGTAAAAACATCTACAGTGCGTTAATCGAGTTTAGAACGATTTGGTATTTTTAAATAGTACAGTAAACATTCAGATGAATATAGTATCCAAATTTTGTCAATTAGAGATGTCACAGATGCCTGATAGAGATTGTCAACAGATGTTCTAGGTTCCGAATCCATTAGAAACCATTAAGAGGAAATCTACTATCCGGGGATCTGTTTTGAAATAATAGCCGTAGAGTGCGCTGGAAATGACTGGGGAGAGGAATTTGTGTTTAATTCAAACTTCACTTGTAAATCGATCTGAAAAGATCCTAACGACACCAGTGTAAGCTTATAATGGGTTGGCTATGAAAATAAAAATCAAAGTTGTGGTAATTCTTTCGGTTAGTGCCTTACAGACGGAAAAAAGTAATTTAAAAAAAAAATCTGGTGTGAAACACTCACACGACTTTCTCTTACTCTAATTAATACAATTTAATTAGGAAATTTTCTTTAAAATCGCAACGTTACAAAGTTTAGTTGGGCAGGCAATTGAAGGTGGGGATTTTACTTGTATACCTGAGCGGCTCACATTGTATGGGAACGCTCTTCATTAAAAACCAACAAAGTTCGGGTAAATTTAAATTTAAACTAACTGCCACAACCTCCTCAGTACCCCTCTAAAATCATTTTTGTTTTAAGAAAATATATTTCAAATGAAATCGATACTTTTCTATCTGTGCTGCAAACATTCCAAGTTTAAAGAAAATCCTTTTGGCCGTTTTCGTGCATACAACAAAAAAGAAAATCTAAAATCTATTCTGCAAAATTGCACTTCCGGTTATACGATTTTCTTCTTTTGAAATTTGGAATTCCATCATTGTTTCTAATTAATATTGATTAATGCATATTAATATTATGTAGGTGTTAAAAACCATATATTATACTGATGTGGCACTTTAAAAGAAACCATAACGCTACTGTTCCACCAGATCTCCATCATAAAATCAATTTTCCCTGAAAATTTGTTCATTTTCAAATACAAGTGATATGTGTGTATGTGTGTACATAATGTACAAAGTTTAAAGAAAATCATTATAACCGTTTTCGAGAAAATCGCGTAAAAATGAAAAAAAAAAAAACATTCAGTAAAGTAGTACTTCCGATAATGTTCAGGGAACTTGATGAATTTTGCCTGAAGCTCTTGTTGCTGAAGCAGTGCTGGCGCCAAGATGGGAGATCAAGTTTGAGCTCTCTATGATTTTCCCGTTTCTGAGATATTCTATTAAAAAACTCATACACACGCACCCCTTGCACTAAGAGTAAGAGAAAATAATAAAACTACAAAAGCAACTACAATATGTAGTTGTTAATTATATCACAATTAACTGAAACTTTAGTGAACCTTAAAGGCATTGCTAGAATTTTAAATCTGAAGAAAATCGTTTATACGGGAATACAATTGCAGAATTGTTGGAGGAGGGAGGGAAATTTTTCGAAAATGGCTCTAACGATAAATTTTGATACCATTTTTAATACATATACAATTCTGAATATATAAAACTATCACATATAAATTTGAAATATTGTATCAGAAACCTAATTTTCGGAGAATTCTCTCGACATCTCTCTCTGAGATGCTACTATATAACGTAATCATATTCATGTAATCCTTATCCTAACTGTAGCCTGCAAAAAAAATTTCAAGATTTTGTGAAAATTGAACAATTACGATGAATTGCCAGAGTTGGTTATTGTTGAGCTTTAAAAAAAAGATGAAAAAAGTGTTAATGACAAGTTTTTATTTTATTTAGCAAAAATAATAACATAAATAACAAGATAAATCTAAATTCTACAAAGCAATTATTTATTTGTTTCCGATATAATACATATAAAATAAATAAATAAACTAAAAAGACAACATTAACTGAGTTGTAACAGTGATTACGTAGGGAATAGGGAGCAACAATAGGTTTACAGGTGGGCTAGTCTGGGGTTTGTTTGGTATAGAGAGAAGGGAGCAGCTGGGTTTATGTCAGAGTTCAAGAGGGAATAGCGCATGCGTATTAAGGTCAAAGGGTCAAGGACATGAGAATGGGTGGCGCGCGCGCGCGGCTAAAAAAACAGCCAGGCCCGGTTAAACACGTGAACCGGCCGCCAGGCCGCGCGCAATACCTACTTTTATATACATACGCCCTTAAATCTTTTCAGACACGTGCATAATTACTATAAAGATTGATTTTTTTTTTTTAATTCAAATATTAAAGTTATTATAATTTCTGTGTGCGTTGTTTTCGTGTTTGAATAAATAAAAAAAGAATTTAGGGGAGAGAGATGAAAAAGGGGGAGGTCTATTGCGGAAACACATACAAACTAAAAAAAAAAAAAATGAGAAACTTTATTTTTAAAGTCGTGTATTCTGTTAACTTCCATTAAACGATTTCCTACACATTTTGAATTCTAACAAAAACTTATTTCTATACCTTAATATTAAATCTGTATTGGAACCAATATTAAAATCAAGTACTGAAGTAGTCCTTTAAGAGGAAAGTTTTTATGTTGAATGTAGCTCTCACAATGGCAATTTACTTAAAGATCAGTTTGCTTGGAGAAATATTTCAAATAAAAGTAATTTGTATGTGTAGATTAAATTCAATGTTCAAAAGGAAATTCGAAAATGGCATTTGAACTCTCTCTTATTTATTAAAAATTAATAAGAAAATCCGTTTTTTATTTTAGTTTCTGAAACAAAGAAATAGGAAAAAAATGACGAAGATTCAATCTTTATGATTGAATATCTCGGCAACAGTTTAAAATATTGAAGTGAAATTAACGGCATTATTCTTCATTTTTTTTTCGTAGTGTTTAATGCAGTAGTAAAAAGTGGAGGTCAAAAGGAAATCGTAACTTTCAATCACCGATTTCAAATGAAAGGCGGCAATAAAGTCAAAAACAACATTAACACTATCATAAACTAGAACGCAAATACTTCAACAAAAGTTATGTTCACTTTTTTGATATCTTTCTTCGTTTAAGAGTTATTTCAAAAGTGGCCTGTTTAAATGGGACACCCTGTATAAATAATTATACTGACCATTGGTTATTTTTCGTACTCAGGAGCTATTGGCTATTTTTGTTATTCAGTATATTATGTACAAGTACACTTACAGATCATAGACTGAATAAAGGCGATTTGAAATGGTGGGAAATTGAACAAAAGTAAATATTTGAAAAAATAATAAATAACAATGAAAACAAGAATAATTCTGTCCATTACCTAAGGGAGAACACACGCACCGTCATACCACACATGGAAATACGTACCACTCAGTATAATAATCCTGGACTGGTGGAGTGCGGTACTTACAATGACGTCATATATTCACACAATCCACTTATTAAATATACAATTGAAATGGAGCAGTAATGTGTGTGTGGGGGGGAGGGGTTGTGGATGGTTTAATGGTGAGAGCTTGTTGATTCATTATGCAAATAAATTATGTAAAGTTTATTATATCCAATAAACACGCACCAGAATAGTTTTTATTTATTTAATTCACCTTGAATGTATACAGGTAACGCCAGAATACAAATTACTCAATGTATGATGTTAATTCATAAATATGTTACCTTGTGCATGCCATAAAAAAAAGTTATAAATGGATCAGGCTATAGAACTAAATCCACTGTAAGCTGAAAGATCTACCTGATACTACGTTTGGTTTCAGTTTGTGTATTTATGAATAGAGTCGTTGAAATCTACCTGAGACTACGTTTGGTTTCATTCTGGGTGTATTTATGAATAGAGTCGTATGAGATATACCTGAGAATACGTTTGCTTTCAGTGTGTGTATTTATGAATGAGTCATATGAAATCTACCTGATACTCCGTTTTGATTTCACTTCTGGGTGTATCTTTGAAAATAGCCGTATTTAAAAAGTACAATACACTTGTGTGAGTGTGTGTGTGAGGGGCGGTAGTTTGCTTCTAGGAATGCTAAACAAAGTAGTTGAATACATCATCTACTCGTGCAGAATCTACGTTGTACTGTGTGAACGTTGTCAGTGTTATAAGCCTGGGCAAAGCATGATCACACAAGATGAAATGGCTAATCCCTTCTAGTAGGAGCATGCTTCCCTCTTTAAGAGGCATGTATCCCTTCTTCACCCCTCTGGAGAACATCCCACTTTTTATTTAATTTTTCCTACTAAGAGGACTAAGAGGACGTATTGCGAACGTGTCAACTTTAGATATCAAGATTTCACCGGAAATATACGTTGTTAAGGTCAAAGTACTGCTATCTATTTGTGGAAAGCGGAAGCTTAATCCAGGTTCTGGTCGCTACTGCGATCTAGCTATAAGGCTTAGCATTTTAAGTAACATTACAAATGTACGAGTATAACAGTGTCTGTTTGTAAACTTAGAGAGAAGGTGTTTTCAACAATATAAGTATGTGTTTTAGCAACTAAGGTTTCGTTTTTTACCCCTAACCATTGATTATTCTACATACAATTTAGCGCACTTAACATGGTCCTACCAGCCGAATGTTTATAATTTAATAGCGATTGTGAACCAGAGCGTATACATTAAATTTTTAATGAGTTAGTATTCAGCACAAGTTTTGTTGGGAACCTTTCCACTGACATAAAAAGTTTAAGAAATACATTCTTATTATAAGAAGAATTGCATTGAAGAAGCCTTCAGCCAACAATTGGTAAGTCTCTAATTTGAGAATTCGACCAATTCCTTTAACAATATTCATAACCTATCCCTGCCTCTTTAGATATTAAACTCTTAACTTGTAATATATACTCTTGTTTTTAATAATATATTTACAAAAACCATTTTACTTGTAATATAAATTTACAAGAATGGGGAAACAGCAATTTAAAGTAAATATTAAAGCGCTACACAGCCACAGAGGTATTATAAAGGCTTCTTTAACAAGGTTTAAAACCTTTTTAAGTAAATTAGAGGAAGATAACATAGACATTAGCCTACTAAAGATCAAATTAGAGAAAATAGAACCATTGTGGGATAAATTTAATGAAGTACAGACGGAAATAGAGTTATTAGATCCTACAGATGAGGAATAACTAGCGGAAAGAGAATGTTTTGAAGATGAATTTTGTCTTAGTCATTAAAGCTAGAAATATAATGGACAAGGGATTGGCGTATGATAAGGAAGACCTGCAATCAATAAAATCTAACGATCAGAATTACAGAGAGGTATTGTTGAACTTCCAAAAATCAACCTTCCAACGTTTGAGGGTAATTGGGAAGAATCCTTTAAAGAAGAATTAAATTCTTTAATAGACTCTAGGATAGATTTAGCACCCATTCATAAATTTCGGTATCTCATTAAAGCCTTAAAAGGTGATGCGGCCTTAGATATAAAGGCGAAGGAAATTTCGAACGACAATTACAAGCAGGCATGGGAATCGCTTGAAGAACGCTTCGATAGTAAAAGGCGGATTGTCACAAGCATGTGAAGGCAATATTAGATGTTGAAAATGTAGAGAAAGCACAGCCTCATCAATTATAAAACCTAATCAACACGGTGTCATCACACCTTAGATCATTAAATCAATGGGATTTCCTACCGATCAATGGGATGCCCTTCTCGTGTAAATAATAACAAGAAAACTCGACTCTGATACTAGGCTGCGTTGGGAGCAAGTAGGAAATAAAAACGAGGTATCTTCAATGACACAGTTAATGACATTTCTCCAAGAACGAAAGGATGTGATGGAAGCATTAAATGAAGATAAACCTTGCAGCACCTCTCAAGATTCTCAAAAACGTACACCATGGAAAGCAAGATCACTGGTGACAGGTAATCAAGCTCAGCCAAACAAGAAAACATCATTTCATGCGATTAACCATGCGATTATTGTGGAAAAGCAGATAGAATTTTTGCATGCCATTTGTTCCGCAATTTAGCTGTTCCAATTGACGAGACAAATGCCAGGGTCTAACCTGCAGGAAATTTCTAAATTTCATGATATGCTTCTTCATCTTGAAGATGCAGAGAAAACTGAGAAGAAGAAAAACGTAGAAGGCGAGATAATATCAAGAAATGCATTTTCTTATCGTTCTAAAAACCCAGACCTACGAATTTATTGTCGACAGCAATTGTGCATGTTTTAAATAAGAATGGTAAGGCGATCGAATGCCGGGTTCTTTTAAATTCAGGCTCGCAGTCAAACTTCGTCAGTGAAAACTTGGCTAAGCAGTTATCAATGTCCGAATACAATTACAGTCAGCGGAATAGGTGGTAATATAACAGAGCCGTTAAACTCTATTCGGTGCTTCATCAAATCCAGATATGAGCAGTTTGAGCTGGATTTAGAATTTTTGGTATTACCCAGAATAACTTTACCTCTTCCAGAGGTTCAAGTGAATTTATTATCTTGGAAAATTCCCAAGATAATAAATTCTTGTCGTTCTTGGGATCCTTGGAAATTTTCATTAACACTTCCCATTAATTGGGAAATGATTTCTGGGATATTTTCTTAGCAGATCCCAAGTTTTATTGCCCAGGTAATATCGACATGCTCATAGGAGCCTAACAATTTTTTAATATCGTAAAATGGCAATAATTGCCTCTTGGAAACAATCTTCCTAAGCTCCAGAACACCACCTTTGGATGGGTAATTGTAGGCCAGGTAAAAGAATCATTTCAGCAGATATCACCTACATACGAAGTTACACAGTGTGGTTGTAGTTGTTTAATTGAGGAAAATCTAAAGAAATTTTGGGATATAGAAGAGTTTTCCACTCAGTCAGTGCTTTCACTTGAGGAAAAGGCCTGCGAAAGAAACTTTGGAGAATCTACAAAACGAGATGAACTGGTCGATTTGTTGTGAATCTTCTCGTGAAAGATAACATTAAACTCTTAGATGATTCAGAGCAAATTGCTTTAAAGCGGTTTTATCATCTCGAAAACTGACTAAGCAAAGATGAAGCCTTAAAAACAGCTTATTGCAATTTCATGAATGTCTGCAATTGGGCTATATGAAGCTTGTGGAGGTCATAGATGTTAAAAATCCCGTATACTATTTGCCACATCACTGCGTGGTGAATGCTCACAGTTCTACCACAAAGCTGAGAGTGGTATTTGATGCTTCGGCAAAAACCACTACCGGTCTTTCATTCTGGTTATTAAATGAAGTTCTAATGGTTGGCCCAACTATCCAGCAGGTTCTCAATCGTCCTTCGGTTTAGACAACATAGGTATGTAATTAGTGCAGATAATACCAAGATGTATCGTCAGATAAGGTAGCTGAAGATTTCACTAATTTGCAAATAATCTTTTGGAGGGACAACCAGAAAAAACCACTCAAAAAATATCGACTAACAACTGTCACTTATGGTACAGCTCCAGCCTCTTATTTAGCTACCAGGTGTTTGAAGCAAGCAGCATTAGATGAAATGGAGAATTTTCCAAAGGGTTCCGCAATTATTGTAAACGACTTTTACATGGATGATTTGCTCCACGGCAATGATAGTTTGGAAGAGCTTACTACGGCTAAAGAAGATGTGATTGGGATTTTAAATAAAGCTGGATTCCATTTACACAAATGGTGTTCCAATGAACCTACAATTTTAGCTGATATTCCTAAAGAACTGAGAGAAAAGAAATATGTTCCTGACCAAGCTAACAGTTCAGTGAAAGCTTTAGGCATTTGATGGAACCCAAGCCGAGACTGTTTAAATTTTGCCTTAAACCTCCCAGAAAATAAAAATGCTACAAAACGTGGAGTTTTATCTGAAGCAGCAAAATTATTTGACCCCTTAGGTCTTGTAGGCCCAATTATTGTTGAGGCTAAAATATTTCTTCAAAGCCTGTGGGCATCAGAAATGAATTGGGACGAACCTCTTTTAGCGATGCAGGAACAAGATTGGTATAAGTTTCGAGAAGAATTAGTGATGCTGAAAATATTCCTATTCCTCGTGCAGTCAGAGATAATTGGAACTCAGATATTGATTACATGGTTTTTGCGATGCTTCTGAAAGGGCGTATGGAGCAGCATTATATATTCGAACTCAAAATTCCTGAAATTATGGAATTTCTCATTTATTATATGTTAAATCTCGCGTCGCGCCGCTTAAAAGGTTAACATTGCCCAGGCTAGAATTATGCGGTGCTTTACTTTTGTCAAGACTTGTAGATAAAGCCCAAAGGGCTCTTTAACTTTCATTTAGTCGTAGAATTTTATGGACTGATTTTACAATAGTCCTAGCTTGGTTACATTCTCTATCTTCGAGGTGGAGAACATTTGTTGCAAATAGAGTGAGTGAAATACAAGAACTCACTATGATGTTTGAGTGGCGTCATGTAGAGAGTGCTGATATTCCAGGTGATAAAATATCAAGAGAGTTGTTTCCCTCAGAAATTATTGGCAATAATTTATGGTGGCACGGTCCCAGCTGGCTGTCGCATGAGAGCAGCTTTTATCTTCAGAAGAGTAAGGTGGAACAAGTTACTGAAGAGCAAAGATCGCAGGTTTGCGTTGCTACCATTTGCGGTTGCGTGGCACACCGCCACTTTAGAGTGGGAAAGATATGGCTCGTTTACAAAACTGGTTCGAATTATGACATGCATTGAGAAATTTATCAGCATTAAAATAAGAAAGGATACTGCAAGCTCAAATTGTATCACTTGTTATGAGTGGACCCATGCAGAGCAAACGGTGATTAAAATGGTTCAGAAGGAGGCATTTTCAAAAGAAATTGAGGATTTACGGAGGTGTTAAATCATTAAAAAATCGAGCAAAATCCGAAACCTTTGTCCCTTTTTAGACCAAAGAGGATTACTGCGAGTGGGAGGAAGAATTAGCAATGCTCAAATTCCTTATAATCACAAGCACCCAATTTTGTTGCCAGATAAGCACTGGGTTACCACCTTGATTCCAAGATGGGAGCACATTAGGCATTTACATGCTGGACCTCAATCTTTGCTGGCAGCGGTTAGGCGGAAATTCTGGCCAATAAATGAAAAGAATATTGCAAAGAAGATAGTTCGTGCATGCATAATCTGCTAAAGGTGTGATCCTAAAGTGGTTTCGCAAATAATGGGCGAACTTCCTAAAGAGCGGCTGAACTTCCAGAGGGCATTTCTAAGTACTGGTTCGATTACTGCGGACCTATACTTATTAAAATTAACAATCATCGCAATGCCAAAACAGCCAAGGCTTACGTCTCGCCGATATTCGTATGTCTCGCAATAAAGGCTGTACACATCGAGGTAGTCAGCGACTTGACTACCGAGGCATTTCTTGGAGCTTTGAAGAGATTTTTTGCAAGGCGAGGAAAGGCAAAGATTATGTACTCCGATAATGGCCTACAAATTTCATGGGAGCACAACGAACTCTTCATACAAAATTTTTTCGAGCAATGCAGGAAACACGAGTTACAAATTATCTAGCTGAAGAAAACATAGAGTGGAAATTCGTACCACCACGAGCTCCCAGTTCGGTGGATTATGGGAGGCTTCCGTTAAGGCATTCAAATTTCACTTTAAAAGAATAGTGGGGCAAGCCCTTTTGAGTTATGAAGAAATGTCCACTTTCTTAGCATTAATAGAGGCATCCTTAAATTCCCGCCCCTTGTGTCCTCTTGATTCCGATCCAAATGACTTATCCTCTCTAACCCCATTTTCTCGTGGGAGATGCCATGACGGCGATACCACAAGAGGATGTAACATCACAGAAGATCTCTACTTTAACTAGATGGAGAAGAGTCGAACATATGTTCCGGCAATTTTGGAACAGATGGTCCAAGGACTATTTCTCGCTTTTGCAAATTAGAAATAAATGGCAAGTGCAGCGACCCAATTTGCAAATAGGTCAACTGTTTTAATGCAAGAAGAAAACTTACCTCCCCTAAAATGGCCATTGGCTAGAATTATAGCGACACATCCAGGTGATGACAATTTGGTGAGAGTTGTTACTTTCAAGACTACAACTGGCATCTTTAAGATGCCTGTGTCTAAAATTTGTTGATTACCTATTGGTGTAGATGAACCCATGAAAACTGAGTGCTAAGATGCTTTATTTGTGCGAATTGTATGTCCAGAGAATGTAGCTCATTTATTAATAGTTGATTGAATTTAGATATTTAAGCTTAAACTAATTAGGAGTTTTTAAATTAAATTTTATATTTTTAATTGTCATGTCTTTACTTTGTTTAAGTTTCAATGTATTGATTATTTTCATTCTTTTATATATAATGCTATTCAAACAGTGTTATTTGGCTTTGTTGAACACTTGAATCGTTCAAGAGGAGCGGCATGTTAAGGTCAAAGTACTGCTATCTAGTTGTGGAAAGCGGAAGCTTAATCCAGGTTCTGGTCGCTACTGCGATCTAGCTATAAGGCTTAGCATTTTGAGTAACATTACAAATGTATAACAGTGTCGGTATGTGAACTTAGAGAAAAGGTGTTTTCAACAATATAAGTATGTGTTTTAGCAACCAAAGTTTTGTTTTTTACCCCTAACCACTGATTATTCTACATACAATTTAGCGCACTTAACATACGTTTTGAGGTCTCCTGAGTCCGAAAAAGGATTTTTTTAATGACATTAATGTGTGTGTGTGCGCGCGCGCGAGATTAGCGTTGTAACTCAAAAACGGAAAATCGCCGAAAGTACAAACTTCTTGATATTTCGTTTAGGTTACACCAGTGGACTTACAATAAGGTTTAGATCGAAAATTGGCCAACCGGAAGTACCACTTTACTGAATGGATTATTCATTATTTTGGAAGGATTTTCACAAACACGCCCTAACAAGTTTCTTTAAACTTTGTATATCAACTATACATATTGAGAGCTACAAATTTTATTTAAAATATTCCTCTGAGAAAATTCATTTGAGAAGATACAGTAGGAAATTCGACTGAGACTGCTTTGCATTGTCTGATCGGTAGGATAGAATCTGCTCTAGAGACAAAGGAATACGCTTTAGGGCGCTTCTTTGATGTTGAAGGGGCATTTGAAAGAGCATCGTTTGATGCTCTTGAAGATTCTCTAGGTCGAAAAGGTATACAACCAGTTTTTAATTAACTGGATAGGTATTTATTTAAGGAGTAGAGTTATACAGTTTCTATGGTTATGCGCACTGTGGTTGTGGGAGCGGGGAGAGGGTGTCCTCAAGGTGTTGTCTCTCACCAAATCTATGGTGTGCTGCTATGGATGAACTGTTAACCAGGATGAATTCATCGGGATTCTATTTACAGGCATATGCCGATGATAGTGTTATTTTATTGATAGGGCGATGTCTGACTACTATCTCAGACTTTATGCAAAGTCCCCTCAACATGGTATATGATTGGACTCAGGGTAAGGGTCTTTCAATTAATCCCAGTAAGACCCAGGTGATTTTATTTACTAATAGGAGGAAGATCGTGGGATTAAAATCTCCTAGGTTACTAGGAACTTCTGTGCAAATCGGTGAAGTTTCTTGGGGTGGTTCTTGACAGTAAATTAAATTGGTCGGAACATGTTAAGGCACAGCATCAAAAGGCATTATTTCCTATTGGCAATGTCAAAGAATCGTAAGTAAAAATTGTGGGATTACTCCCAAGATGATGTTTTGGATTTATGGTATGGTTTATTAAACCTAGGTTGCTGTATGCGGCTGTAGTGTGGTGGCGTCGCATTGAGATAAGATCCGCTAGACTGCTGCTTGAGGATATTCAACGCTTGGCTTGTCTGGCGGTGACCGGTGCGATGCAGACCACGCCTACAGCTGCAATGGAGACTTTATTAGGAATTCCACCGCACATTGTAGAGGTGAAAGCTTGTTACAGAATTAAACAGGCAGGCTTTTGGCAGGGTAAGCGATATGGTCACTCTACTATTCATCGCGAGATGCCTTTGAAGGTTCCTTTTACAGGTTTTCCTTCTGATAGAATGTTGAAGACTTGTTTTCGAGCATTCTTACAATGTCAGGTTACCCTCTAGAGAAAATTGGTCAAGATTGAGTCCGTCTGGCGTGATACCTGATAATTACTTCCGGTATTACACGGACGGTTCCAGAATGGATGGTAGATATGGAGCTGCGGTCTATTTTGAGACCGGAGATCATTTGGTAGTATCTCTTGGTGAATGGACCACGATCTTCCAGACTGAGGCTTATGCTATTCTTTGTTGTGTCTTGGATGAGAGGATACGTAACACTAACTTAAAAGGTGTTTGTATCTGCTCAGACAGCAGGCTGCGCTGAAGGCGCTGAGTTCATGTTCTTCACTTCCAGGTTGGTTGTTAGAATGTTCTAAAAGACTGGAAGAGCTTTTTCTTGAAGATATGCCTCTGTCTGGTGCCAGGTCCATGGGATTTTTGGATGAGGAGGTGAAATAGTTTGCCAAAAGCGGCCCTTTTCCTTTCATTGGTTCCGACCTGCGCTTGGCGTGTCTTCTGGCACATGTCTGTCAGGCTTCCAGCATGGACAGCTTCACAGCATTCATCCTTATGGATGAGCTCAGTTGGTTTTCGGCAGTCCAAAATGCTCATCGGAGGTCCGGGACAAGGCCATTAGTGAGACGTTGCTGTGTTTTTCACGGAGCGCTCTCAGGCATCTGGTTGGATCTCTTACTGGACATTGTGGTTTAAGGAGACATCTCTACATAATGGGGCTCATGCCGGATCCATTTTGTAGAGTCTGTGAGACAGAGGAGGAAACACCCATCCATCTTATGACTGATTGCTTGGGTTGTGAGGAAATTAGTTCAGGACCTTTGGTCGGAATAGGATGTCTGTGGAAAAGCTTAGGCTATTTCCGCTTAAGGGTATTGTCCGATTTATTCGGACTGCGGTGAATCTTAGATGGATTAGATACGGGTCTAGATTTTTGTTCTAGACCCGGTTTGTTGTTGTGTTTCTTGGAGTAGCTATATGGGCCCGGTGAGGCTTTGGATAGCGTAGGGTTTCCCTCCCCACAGACAAATAATAATAATAATAATCCTTTACAATGGGGTCTGCCAACCAAGTCATTTCAGTAGGAGCGGTGTCAATGCTCCGCTATGTTTCTTATCCTCCGTTTTTGACATTTCTGTAAAATCTATGATCCCCTATTGAAAACTAAATATTTAGGAAAATATGGAGAAAATTCGTTAATTAGAACTTCGAGAACTGTGATAACAGAAAGTCCTACGAGTGTTTTATTAGATGGAAGTTAATAAGGTTCATTAAATTGATGAAAAGAAAATACTTTTTATATCATTATTAAACATTATTCAATAATAATTAAGTTGATATGTGGATAGGTGCGCAATGCTGGATAACATCTGGGGTTTTATTCGTCGTCGCATGCGTATTATTTCAGATATTCAACCATTGTCAGAGCAAGGCTTGATAGTTTGTATAGACAGTTGATTTCAACTTTTAAAGTTTCTGTTACGCACTACACTGGTTGATTGTATGTGGGAGGTTAACCTCTACTCTGGCGATGGATGTAAAATCCGAAAACGGTCAGAATCATCAGAAATATGCATGCTGACGATGGATAAAATCCCAGAAATAATTTAGCTATTATATTACATAATTTTAATGTACATAATATTGTGTTATTAATTGCAATATAGTGGCCTAATTGGTAATATAATGTGCTAAAGAGAGATATCTCTAATAATATAGTATTCATAATAATTATTTAATAACAGTAAATACAGACATTTATTAATTAATGTAAAACTTATGACCCTTATTGCAATTTGAAATTCGAACAAAGGTATCCAAATCCGTGGAAATAATTACTGCCTACATTATAATGCGTGTAAACTGTTCAAATAGATTCAAAACAATTTTAAATTTATTATATATTATATTTAAAATAAAATATATTAACGTAATGAGATTGCACAAACAAGCATGACTATACTCGGCTAGATCGTAGTTAAGCATGTGTCAGTGGATGTGTTTGATAATTAGAAGATGCAATGACCTTATGATTACATTAATATTCTGAAATGACCTTAATAATTGTGCAATGATCTAATTAATACACACACACAAACACACACACACACACACACATACAAATTCAGGAGGTAGCAGGATAAGATGATTGGTGGCAGTATGAGGTGATTGATGAATTGATGAACACACGAATTGACACTATTAATTACAATTTATGTTTTGCGTATTTACTGAATAAGGTGACCAATCGACAATTGTGTTGATTGTTAGAGTTGGTAGCAAGTAGGGTGATGTTGTCACTTGAACAATGATGTTACTAACTGTGGTGAACTAACGAGTACGGTGCGGCTAGCCTGGACATATGTATTGGAGCTAGTGATGTTTTACTCATTTAAGTTTTTCTGGTGTCACTACCATTGTGATGTGTTTTCAGAAAGTCAGAATTGACAACAATGATTCAGAAGGTGCTGAAGAACAGGAGTTGTTATAGAAGGATTTCAGTCAAAGAAGGATAAAATCACTCAGAAACCATAAATCTTCAGACTACCACAGCATTGATGAGTAAATGCTCAAGTGCGGGAAAGTATAACTCTGAAGAATGTAAACAATTGACTGCTTCTAGAAGTATGGCTGAATGAAAGATACCAAAGAGTGGAACCTTGCTATTGTATGTCCTGTATAATAAGAAAGGCGGTGAAAACTATAGAGGCATATCTTTGCCGGAAATACTCATGCTGGAGTACCAGTGTGGTGTTAGACAGAATAGATCAACCACAGATTTTTCCCTTCAACATCGACCTATCCTATCTTTTCATCGACTTCAGACAGGCTTACGACACTATTAAGTGAACAGAGTTGATAAGCGCCATGCTTATCTTGGAGAGTACCCAGGAAGCTTGTAAGGCTGACAAAAATGATACAAGGAATATACTACAGTAGGAGAAATATTGTCGGATACATTTTCAGTTAAGAGCGGCCTAATAAAGACCACCATCTCCCCAATCCTGTTCAATATGGTGTTCCTAGAGGTAGTAATACGTGCTATTCGAACTAATCCGGATGGCATTACATATAATAGAATGAATGTAATTTAGATTATACAGATGATGTTGTACTAACGGCTCGATTTTGTCAGTATTAGCTGGAGTGTTTGCGAACTTCAAAGGCAGTAAGAGATGGGAGTGCATACAAATGATGCAAATGATGACAAGACAAATGATGACTATATGGAAACCTATAGGAAAGCTGCTAGATTGGAATCCAGTGTGAGCTTTGGGAAGCATAAATTTAAAACCACAAACCAGTTTACATATCTGGGTGCGCTTATGGCAGAAAAATGTGAAATTACATAAGTGAGGAAGGCACGATTGGCGGTAGGGAATAGGTGTTACTTTGCTATTTAGAAGCCTCTGAACTTCAAAGATTTGACGCACAGCTGATATCTCTATACATACAAAACAACCCTACGCCCTGGAGTGAGGTACGTTTGTTACAATAAAAGCTTGAGGTACTTAAGGAAAAATGGTTGTCAGATATTGCCGGGATAGAAGTAAAAGATAGTGGCGGTGGCCAAGAGGTAGGTTGTTTTGGTAACTGACCGTAGTGTTTAATTTCTAGACTTTGTTAAGCCCTTCAGATGGTCAGCTTATATTCAATTCCTTTTACCGTAAGAGGTGGATTCTAGGTGATAACTCGGTTTTTGTGATTGAAGTCCATTCGCTAGTACACTATTGTGGGCGTGACTGAGGTTGTAATGCTTAGTTGAAGTGCGCTTGTAGCTGGTGGTGGCGCTGTGA
Organism: Triatoma infestans; assembly: GCA_011037195.1. Lineage (NCBI taxonomy): Eukaryota > Metazoa > Arthropoda > Insecta > Hemiptera > Reduviidae > Triatoma > Triatoma infestans. The sequence continues at coordinate 122,261 of JAAEAF010001728.1, forward strand.
TGTGGTTGCTGAAGGAACTGTTGAGTCCAACTTTTCTGTGGTGAATATGCTGCTATTGGTTTCATTACAAAAGTAAATAGTTGAAGCTTTTCTTTTGAAGGGGTTTCCAAAAACAAAGAAAGTCGCTTTTCTTGGATAACTGATTTTCTTTAAACTTTACAAATGAATCTTAAATGTTATGGGCTGGTAAACCGTAAATTGTTCCATACTGGTTCTTCAGAGTTGCAGCCTCCCCTAGAACTCTCCGGAAAATCAATGTGTACCTATATAAATATTGTGTACGATATATTTTACGGAGACGTAAGCATATATTTTATTTAATCAAAAATTAGCAGTTATACACAGGTCTCGAACTGGTAATAATAATAAAGCGCCCATACAAGTTTCACATTGATCAAAGGCAGAACTTGTATAAATCCAGGATAGCTTGGAGTAGTATTTGAATCATAGTTACTACATATTCTGAAATAGATAATAGATATATATTAAAGCTATTCAAAACCTATAAATAAACTGTAGAGCGAATTAAACTCGTTGGTAGTAATATTTTATAACAGGTTCAAACTGGACTTAATACCATTGCAATACAATTCCAGTATTCAGATAAATGGATTGGACTATATGAGCGGGAAAATGTACATGGTATTATATCGCTTGATCAGTAATTATTGCGCTGTGCGTCTGTGTGGAATTTCCACACGATAGACTCTAAAATAGAGAATACAACAGTGCCAAAGCAGGAACAGATTTTCCCGGTAATTTAATTAATTATGAAAGGAATTAGAATAATTTTACTTTCTCGTAATGATGTAAGAGGTACAAATTTACAATATTAACATTCCCAGGGGAGCAAAAGTTATATGAGGTACTTTGAATAAAAAAAAAATGTTATTCACCAATGGTCTGTGTTGTTTGTGTGTATGTATCAAAAATGAATCCTTGTAGGAAGCTCAAACTTGACATTCGTTTAAGAACCACCGTCGCACCTGACAGGAAACATTTCGATCGAAATCCATCAATCGGAAATATGGTCTTCCTAAATAGTTTTTTCCTCAGTATATTATGGTCTTCTCAAAATTGGCTCCAACAACACACATTGGCCTTTTAATTCTATTTGAAATAGTTTTCAGGTAAATTGGATTTTTTGGGGGGTCTTGTGAGTAAATTGGATTTTTTGGTGGGGGGGAGCTCAATATTAAGCATCTCTGCAAAGTGCCACCGCAATACAATATACGGTTTTACTTGAGCCGAGCACGTTCTCAAAGCGCATACAATATGCGTTACCCTACCTAAGGGTATAAGTAAGTATAATCTCTATTTATTAGAAGGAGGAATTCACCGTTTGCCAACGCTACCATCCAACGTTACGGTACAACGCTATTTCGTCATTCGCCGTTCGGCTACTCTCATAATCTCCTCTATTTACTTTCTTTTACTCCAAGTAAGAGGAAATATTATGACCGTGTCACATTTTCAAATTGAGTTTTCAACAACATTTTTTGAGCACCTCCCCCCCAAGTATGAAAAAAGAACGTTTTTAGCCAATGGTTTATAAGTGCGTGTGTCAAGAAAATATTTCAGAATCGAAAAATCACAGGAAGCTGAAAATTGGTATCCTGTGTAACTATCACAGGACCTGACACATAACAAAGTCCATCGTGCAAAAGCCATCAACCGCAAGTGCGACTTTACTGAATTGTTTTTCTTCTCAATTATTCAAGATTTTCTTGAAACCGGCGCCAACGATTTTCTTTAAGCTTCCTATACTATCTACGTACATAAATACCTAACACTTTTATTTGAAACATTTTCCTCGGGTAATTTTTGGAGGAGTTTTTGTGGGAAAAATATCGCTATATATAATACAATATATAGCTCTAACACCAATATAATATTAATTTACATTATAGTCATTGCTAGAATTCCAAATTTGAAAAAATATCGTCTGAGTGTTTCAACCTAGACTTTGAATCTTGCAGCATATTCCTTCCAGATGGGCGCGAACAGTAGCGGTTAGGTGTGCAGTGTATGGTATCCAATGCACAGATTTAACAAAATGAATTTGGCAGCACTGTTATGTAGAGAGAGTACTGCACTGAATTATGGAAAAAGTACTATAAAGATGGTATTCTAGGTATGAGTAATTCAATTAAAATCTAGTTTCTTGCGATGACATTAAAAAAGGAATTTAACTAATTATTAGTTCAATTAAACGAATAAATTATATACTACGAAGCGTTATATAATTAGAGTTGGAAAATCTAGAGACTATGTAACTATATAAACTGGAGTGACAGAAAGTCATGTGAGTGGTTCACATTAGATTTTTGTTTGTTTCTATTACCATGGCAACGATATAAACAATGAATCCTACAACAAATGCAATTAGTATTAAAAATATAAGCGAAAAATTGACATTAATTATATTTTTTCGATTTTTATTTTTTCAATCGAAAAAAAATATGCCATAAACTGTAAATGAATACAAATTGAGTTGCAAAAACAATTTAATATACATCGCTATTCATAACAGGGTGTGTTCTGTATTCGGCCTTAATGGAAAATTTAATTGAAACAAATTACTTTTCTCTAGAACAAAATTCTTTATTTCCAATATTATGATTAAAAATTTTCATTTTCAAATCAAATAATATTTGTATTGTATACACGTTTCCTTTAAAAAACAATACTTCCTCTTACTAGGAGTAAGAGAAAGTAAAAATTCATTTAATAATGTTCTAGTAAGGAAAAGCAATTTCCATAATATAAACATTTGGCAAATAAGGTTATGTTAACAATAACATTTTTCCATTAATCAAATAAAATTTTTTTTAGTTTCAGTGAGAATAAAAAAGTATGTTTTCTAAGAATAGCTTTGGGTATTTATATATATATATGGTGGTACATTCACTGTGCGAACTAAATATCGCAGTAAAAGGAAAATAGTCCAAACTTGTTGTCCTGTTTCATACAGTTTAATTTTGTTGGGAATAGTGTTGGAGTATTGAAGTTCAATCACTAGGTACATTGATTAAAAGCAAAGGTATTGCCACGATTTTAAACTTAAACAAGAGAAAGAGTGGCGTAAGACTAACATGTGTTTTCTTCTTGAATGTTAAAGAGAGAGATACACTTTATTTTTAAAACTAAGTGGGGCTGCTCAACTAGGTTGAGTTGCAGAGAACACAGCGTACCAATCAATCAGCAACGACAATCATATAAAAATAAAATAAAATAGATAAAAAAACACACACATATACATATTATGGGAATAAAAAGAAAAACACTTAATTCAATTTAAGCCTAATAAAAGAACGTTTGTCATTGTCAATAAATATGGTTTTTTATAATTGCTAGTGAATCTATAAGAATGAGCTCACTAAGCGACGTTAATTTGCTCTGGTCGATACCGACCGTGTCAAAAAACTTTGCCGTTCTGTTCGGTATGGTTCCTCTCGAACCAAACCAGAGTCCCCGGACCTGGTACTCTCTATCTCCGAAGTGCTCTCTGTACTTCTCCTGGTAGTAGGCGATGCACCTCTCATAAATACGGCGCTTCTCCATATCGATTTTCTCCGCCTGATCAGGATCGTTAGACTCATACCTGATTGTGGGATCCAGGATATATGTCAAATTGCTGCTCTTCCTGAAAGCCAGGATATCTGCGTATCGGGTCGACCCCGCGTCATCGACAGCAAGCACCTCCTCGTAGCACACAAAATCCTTTGTACCTTCAAGAAGCTCCGTGATGGTGTGCTTGACACGGTGGTGCCGGCGAGTGACAAGGAGCATGTTGTGTGGACAATTACCAAGCACGTGGGCTGGTGTTTCATTCTCCCTGCCACATCGGCGGCAGAGGGGTCCAACATCTCCTGACATCTGTGCGGCTACCGCCGGTACTCCACGAAGAGGAGCATAATTATTACTTAATTTAAGGGAGTTAGTCCACTCGGAGCCCGAGAGCAGCTGCTTATTACAGACGAATTGATTTCCTTTAGGGTTATCCCTAAAGTGGCATACCCCCACACCTTGCCACTTACACGCAGCCCACGATTCGAAAGAGCTCTCTCTCAGACCTTGGCGAATTCTTTTAATGGACACTAGTTCCTGGGGACTTATTACATCCAATTCAAGCCTAGCTGCGCACAGACTTGATTCACCCTCATAATCAAATATTCGTTGAAAAAGAGGATCCTGCACTCTTGACACTCTTTCTGGGCAATTGACCAGTGCTGCAGAGGCGCCTCCCACTTACACCTGAGCAGGCCAAGTCCGCGATAACGTCGAGGGGCGTATAGCATACCGCTATTCGTGTCAGCGGGCAAACTAAGCATGGCTTTCACGTACCGCCTTATGGTGACGTCTATACCGTCCAAGAGTGCCGGGCAAAGCTTAGTGAGAGGTGATGATTGAAGAGGATAAGTCAGTGCAGGGAACAGGTACTGGTTGAGCATATTTAGCTTTTGATCGGGCTTTAACAAATTGGATGATGTAAGCTTGACTAAATTCACGTTTAATTTTTCCACCGATTCCTCGTTCACCGCAAGTTCGTCGGAAAAGGAGCATCCTAAATACTTTATAATTTCTCCTTCCCCCAATGAGCTAATCTCGTCCCCATTATCCAGTGTGAGCTTAGTCCGAGAGAGTACTCCCTCCCTGATTATCACTGCTGTACTCTTAGCTGGATTAAGTGACAAACCTATCTCTCTGAACAGAAACTGGATTAAGTTAATTATCCGCTCAGCCGCTTCTATGCTACAGGCTGTCACTGCCTGATCGTCCGCGAATCCGGTAAGGATGATACCAGTCTCCCCTTCATGAAGCTTATACCCCATCGTATTTGCTAAGAGGATGTCACAGACTTCATAATATATGTAGTCTATGGCAATATTAAATAGAGTAGGAGATAGGGGTCCGCCTTGTGGGACTCCTCGCCATATAGGGATTTCACCCGTCTTCTTCACTCCAAGGCTTATATGTGTAGAGTTATTGGTAAGAAGGGCAGAAATTAAGCATAGAAGGTCCGAAGAGACGCCTTTCGCCTTCAGTGACTTCATTACATGGGCGTGGCCTATATTGTCAAAAGCGCCGATCACATCCAGAAGTGCAATGACAGCTGTCTTTCTCTTCCTTTTGGCATCCCTAAGGACAGCGTCCAGTAACCTCGCGTTGACATGGCAACCTGGCATTCCTCTGACAAACCCGCGCTGGGATTTGTGGAATCCTACTTGCTTCCTTAATTCTTGGTCCAAAACCTTCTCAATGATGCGCCGGACCACAGGATAGACCGTAATAGGCCTCCATGATGATATTTTTGCTTTTGGCCCTTTCCCTTTATATAGCAAAATAGTTCTCCCGAAGCAAGAATAGTTATCCTCTAACTGTAGCAAAACTCTCTCGCTTTTATAGTGGTCGACTCTGGCTCTTCTTTCCTTCTGCTAGAAATAAGTAGGCGGATCTTGAATTCTCTAGGGTGTAATGTTGTTAAGGCAGTTGTATTAGCATAGGTACTGTTTTAAGTGACGTATCCAACTTGCACGTCTGTGAGTCCAGCACTGCTGAACCGACCACCAAGATTTCGATCAAAATCCTATCTACTGAAAGCGCGAATTCACCAGGATGGTCAATCTGGTGTGAAACACCTACACGACTTTCTCTTACTCTAATTTGGTGTTAAAGAATTTACTAAATTGGATGGTAAAACTTCATGATATAGATAAGTTTCGGCACCCTAAGATTTACTGCCTTGGACTACAAAAAATGAAATGAAATTAACGGTGGAAGGGGGTATAGTTCACAACGACTAAAAGAGGACTATTGCGCCAAGGGTGGGACTACTCACCTAGGTTCCAGGTTAAGATCTCTGAGGAGTCTCATCTGGGCAGATTCTAAGGAGGATACATGTCCTTGCAACACCTGGAAACTATCCAGGCTTCAGAATCTTCTCTGGATGATAGCACCGTTAACTGCTAGGAAGTATATTTTGGCGTCTTCTCCATCGCTCTACAGAATCTGCTATCATGGTCTAGGCCCAGCTATCATAAACAATGCCCCGTGAGGAAACCCGTCAGCATGCAAAGTCTATTTTTATTCAGACTGTTGCACGCTTCAGACCTTTTCTGGTTATCATTTAAATATAACTGGTGTGCTCAGTTGAAGGCCAGTTGGATGTTGCTGGAGGGGAGAGAGAGAGAGAGACCTACTTCTAAGCAGTGATTTTATCAAATAGAATGTACCACAGTGAACACTATATTAGAAAAGTGTAACACTTACTTAAATGAATAGTGACAAAGACCAGCTTTTGAAATCTAATTATAATGAACATTACAATTACATTTTCTCAATGATAACCAAATGGTTTATAGCAAATGGTTTATATGCGCCTTTGATCTAAGTCTGAATTTAAGTTTGCAAAAATGATTGGCTCAATTGAGACTCTCTGGAAAACACCAGTCCAAAGTATCCATTCTGGGACAAAGTATTAGATTTGGGCCGGATTAGATTTTGTTATTTTTCATACAATGCCTACAAAGCTGCCGCTCGGATACACTATGCTGTACGGTAAAGGAATTTGTAATTCCTCTAAAGCAGGACATGCGTCAAGGGGAAGGCCAGTCCAGTCTTCTATAGCAGAGGCAGCATATTGGTGATAAACTGGCCACCCCAATTCTGGCCAGATGCTTCATGTGATAATCGTGGCCAGTTGTGACTGTGAAACATGCCACGGCATCCCTAGGTTGCAGGACCTATGGAATACATTTCCTGGTGTATGTAGATGCTCGCACAAATTCCCCTCAGCCTGTTCATGTTGTTCCAGTCCATGTTTCTCATGTTTGTCCAAACAGTATGCCTCAGAGGTACATCTGGTTCTGATAATCGGGATCTATTTCTTGCCAGTCTATCTGCTCATTCATTTTAATTGACTCCACAATGTGCCTTGTTGGGGCCGAGTTTTGATGGCCGATTGGGAGTTAACAAATATCATTGACTAAAATTCAGATTTTATATAGTAAAACTTATGTTTGTAATTCTATAAAAAAATTGCAAAAGGTCACTACTTTATTTTGCTTATTCAAAAAGTAATAGTGAACTTTTTTTTATTTAAGTATTATGTAGTTCTCAGCTGATGAGCAGTGTGTTAATTTGAAATTAACTTTACAGCAGTAAGTTTTGTTTCTTCTATTGGTTTATTTTGTGTAACTATTTCATTATTAAAAAAATAATGATACAGTTTTAAATTTCATTACAAATAGTGAAAGCAAATTAAACATTGAAGCAGTGCAATTAATAACAAACTATACGCAAGTATATTTTAGGTTAAGTTTTGTTAATACTTTTTCTTTTGTGATAGTTGACAATTATTATTATAATTAGTATTTATTATACTAACAGTCAGTATTTATTAAGAGATTTTAATCTGGCAGATTTATTAATAATTATTACCGTTAGTTTAAAAAAAAAAATAAACATTCCCTATGGTAGGGAATAGTCAAACAGAATTTGATCAATCTATTGATGATGATACATCTTCAAGTAAAACATCAGTAAGGTCAAATAGAAAACGACCGGCGTCGACAAATTACAAACTCAAAAAAATCGCTAAAGGAAATAAAAAGAAAGAAATTAAAAAAATGTCACTATCAAAATTTAACTCAAATGTTAGAAAAGCTTTAAACGAAAATACACCATCTACTTCAGCAGCTGTCCTTCAGCAAATACCAGGAACTTCCTAAGCAACAAAATCCGCAACTGCATGATAGTCAACAATCTTTACTAGAAGATAGGCTACAAAATTTTGAAACTCCAAATCGTTTTGCATCACTTGCTCGTAATGATCTAGATGAATTGCCTGCAGAAAATCACGTTGGTAAAGCATCAAAACCTCCTCCTATATTTCTTAAATACACTGGATCTAACCTTGAATTGCAGAATAAGTTAACTGAAGTTTTGGGACCAAGTAGTTACAATTGCAAGTCAAGAACTGCTGAGGTTAAAATTTCGCCATCAACCACTGAAAATTATAGAACATTGGTCCATTTTCTTCGAGAAAATGGAAATGAGTTTCATACTTATCAGCCAAGAGAAGACAAATCTTTCAGAGTAGTTCTACGACATCTTCATCCCTCTATTCCGCCAGTAGAAATAAAAAATGAACTTGAACACTTGGGTTTCGCCGTCAGGGATGTAGCTAACATCATTCATTCTAGAACTAGAACACCACTACCGTTATTCTATGTGAAACTAGCACCACACCCGAATAATGAAGAAATATTCAACGCCAGATCCTTATTATCAACCATAATAAATGTTGAAGAACCTTACAAGAAAAAAGAAATCGTACAATGTATGCGATGTCAAAGTTTTGTTCATACTAAGTCTTATTGTAATCACCGCCCTCGCTGGGTTAAATGCACTGATGCACATTTAACCCGTGATTGTACCAAACCTCTAGATGTACCTCCTAAGTGTGTACTCTGTGAAAGCCCCCATTCAGCGAATTTCAAAGGCTATGACATTCACTTGGCACTTACAAACAAGAAAAGTCATACAGACTCCCTATCAAGAGGACCTCAAGCGAAGCCCGAATACTCAATAAGGCCCGAAGAATTCCCAGAACCAAGGAAGTCTGGAGCTACTTCTCTTACAGAGAATTCTCAACAATATTATCCTTCAGCAAGATCTACATATGCTAACATCACGAAGGCCACTAGGTAAAGACTTCCGTCTATATCCCTCCTCCTCCGTCTTCCACGGACATTACTTCTATCCTGTCATCCTTTATCACTGAACTCAAATCGCTCCTAACTCCAATCATCACACTGCTCACTACATTAGTAGGGGAACTCCTTCCTAGACTATCCCGATGACTACTTTTCTAAATCACTGCTTAACAATTCTATTATGGAATGCTAACGGGTTGCATACCCACTATAACGAACTAGACTTGTTCTTGCATGACAAACTTATTGACATAGCCTTAATTACTGAGACTCACTTCACCAACCAAAATAACTTTCACATAAGAGACTATGTTACTTACAGAACAGACCATCCTGATAACAGATCGCATGGCAGCACTGCAATACTAGTTCGCAGATCCCTATCACATAATCTACTTCCTCCCTGTCCGCTTGATTTCCTACAGTCCACTAATATCACAGTAACAACACAACTCTTTCATTTTAACATATCATCTGTATATTGTCCACCTAACAAGCCTATAACTAAACAACAATTTGAAACCTTTTTTAATTCTTTAGGTAAGAGATTTCTCAGCGGTGACGACTACAATGCTAAGCACCCTCAGTGGGGTTGTCGAGTTTCAAATCCCAAAGGAAAAACACTACTTTCAACACTGTTACCCACCAACTATAGAGTAATATCTCCCACAGAACCCACATACTGGCCAACTTCTCTATCAAAGCAGCCTGATATCCTTGATATTTTTGTCACATCCATTCCTCATTCAATCTACACTAAAGTAAGTACTGTAAATGAATATCTCCTTTCTGATCACAGTCCTCTGTTTCTCGTACTCGATTCAAAATCTTTACCAACTCCACCTAAACCAAATTTGATTAACGGACTTATAGACTGGAACTTCTTTCAGACAAGTTTAGATAAACAGATCAATCTCAACATAACACTTAAAACTCCTAATGAAGTTGACTTGCTGTACAGTATATAACTGACTCAATCCAACAAGCTGTTTGTAAATCAACTCGACCATACAAACATACAACATTTGACAAAGACAAACTTTATATTCCTCCGCAAGTAGCTTTATTTATTACAGAAAAACGCAATGCACGAAGAAATTGGCAGCAAACTAGATATCCATCGTATAAGAGAAAATACAATCAGTTAACAAGACGATTAAAACTTGCACTAAGGGAGCTGAGAAATGAGCAATTTCAAAATACACAAACCAACTTACTACACGAGACAAGTCGCTTTGGACAGCAACCAAAAAAATACTTTCACATAAATCTAGTTCCTTCCCACTTCGCAAAAATGACGGCACATGACGACGATAAGGCGCAACTCTTTGCTGCCCACCTCTCAGAAGTTCACTTCCCGTAACGAAATTCTCACTAGTTCCTTTACTACAGAAATAGAAAATAACCTGGACATTCCTTTATAATTAGACCCTCCCCCAAAAGCTTTTACTCCATCTGATGTTTCCTTTATAATAAAACAGCTCTCTACCAAAACCAATGGCTATGACCTCATAACATCCAACATCCTCCGACATTTACCAAAAAAGGCGATAATTTATCTCACCTACATATTCAATGCTGTAGTACGCACGACCTACTTCCCATTACTGTGGAAATTCTCTATAGTTCGTATGATCCCAAAACCCAATAAACCCTCCGAAATACCTACATCCTATCGACCCATAAGTCTTCTTCCTGTCATGGGAAAATCCTAGAAAAATTAATACTAAAAAGATTATATCCTATTCTTCAATCACATAACATTATTCCAGATCATCAATTCGGATTTAGAGCTACACACTCTACCACTCAGCAGTGCCATCGTATTGTAGACGTCACCTCTTCGTCTCTTGAACAGAAGAAATATTGCGCGGCAGCCTTCTTGGATGTCGTGCAAGCATTCGATCGAGGCTTGATGTGGAAGCTGAGAGGTTTCCTACCACAAGCTTATTACTTAGTGCTAGAATCCTACCTGACTGACCGCTACTTCAGGGTCAGCTATAGATCATCCTTCTCCAATTTCCTTCCTATTTCTGCTGGAGTTCCCCAAGGAAGTATACTTGGACCCGTCCTTTACTCCATTTAACAGCTGATATGCCAACTATGCCACATACCTCCACTCTCTACACATTCGCTGATGATACCGCCATTCTTGCTATACATAAAGATCCCGTAATAGCAACTCGCAAATTACAGGCGCACCTGAATTCACTCCAAAAATGGTTCAACAAATAGGGAATTAAAATTAGTGCGGAAAAGAGCCAAACCATTTCCTTCACTCTCAGACGACTCACTTCTGCTCCAGTTTATTATGGCAATACCAAAAAGTTCGCTACTTAGGACTATACTTGGACCGACGCCTCACCTGGAATCCACATACCAGACCAAACGACAGGCACTACTTCAACGTTACACAATGCTGATGCGATTTCTTGGCAAACGATCTAACCTAACACTTACTAACAAACTTTAATCTACAAAGTCATACTTAAACCTGTTTGGGCTTACGGCGCCGAACTGTGGGGTTCAACCAAACGATCTAATTATCGTATCCAAACACTCCAATCCAAAATCCTCCGAAAAATCGTTTCAGCTCCTTTCTTTGTCTCCAATCATACAATCCACACAGACTTAAATATAAGTGGGCATATTAAATATAAATGGGGTAAATATAAGTAAGTATAATCCACACAGACTTAAGATAAATAGTGGGGGATTTATCGCAATGTATATTTACAAAACTAACTGAATATATATATATATATAATGGAGAAGATTCTATCTAATATTATTCTATACGAAGTTAATTTAAAAAAGTCCGTCAAGAAATCCTATTCCGTTACAACAAATTTCACAACAGTTTATCATCTCATGTCAATCCTCTCGTCCATGAACTTGCATCCCTAACTAACCCTATAAATTAAACAAGAAGACTAAAACGTCAGTGGCCTCGTGATCTACTTACTGAATAACTCGGAGTTTCACTACTGAATGACTTCTCCGCTCCTGTTTCTATGAATTGTCCACAATTAACAAATTTACTATTTTTAAGCTTATAACAGGTAATAATAAAAAAGAAAAAGAAAAAAGTATTATGTATTGTGTATCTTCGTTGTTTAGGGATTATCCCTGAAACAAAATAATAGATTGCTGGCCATTGATTTAAAAAACAACACTGCAGGGGACAATTGCCAAACTACAACTACAATCTCTTTGCGGAGCCATCGAAAAAATAAAAGGAAAAAGGAAAAATCTAAAAGAAAAAGTAGATTTAAAAGTCAGTCTTTCAAAGTTTGTTGGACAAACAGATAATGCCAGAAATAAAAACAGAATGTGTGACATCTTCATTGCTCTCAGGTACTTTTCCCTAACTATTTATACGTGTATATCAGTGACAAGAAAAGTAATCACTTACAATTTAAACAAGTTACCTTGAAATATCCCAAAACTTTTACTAACATGGTGGTTAGCAAGACCAGCCTCTGGAAAACAATAATTTCAGTACAAAATATTATCATTTTCAAAAATCAGACATTGAAAAGTGGTTATTAAGACTATTTCCATTCTAAATAAACAAGATAAATAGTGGGGGATTTATCGCAATGTATATATACAAAACTAACTGAATATATATATTTATATAATGGAGAAGATTCTATCTAATATTATTCTATACGAAGTTAATTTAAACAGCTTAAAGATTTATATAACGTTCACATAAATAACATCTCTGTGCCACTCTTTGTGACGCACTTGAGCGTCACATGTTACAATTTGCTATAAAACTTTACACATAACAATGACATAGACTTTATAAACATTATACTAGTTGATATAAGTTTCCAATTTGTATAAACTTAACAAAACTAAATCGCAATACGTACTTGATAACTTTCTTTGTACCTCTGTTATTTCTAACCCATCATTATTTATTATAGTCACTATAATGAAGTTATTTTCAGTATTACGTCACACCAACTTTTATAGTTATGTTACTTTCTCTTGTAGCTGAAGAAAAAGGTAATACGATCTTGTCAAATTGAATTTCCATAAGAAATATTTGTCATGGGATCCTCTGAGTACGAAAAACTTTCTTTTTCCAGTAATTTCCTTGAAAATGGCTCCAACAGTTTTTCTTTAACCCGGCAGAACTCGCGCAATGAGACTTTCTCTCTCGGTCTGGTATAATTAGTTTGTTAGTATGCCTGAGCACTGACGCGCTCTCTTTCGGCTTTATGATTAGTTGCAAACAGTATCGTCACTGTGCCGGGATAGAGGAACTTTTGTCCGCACAGTACGGGAGGTGAGAGATTCCAATCCAGTGAGAGATTTCTCATCGCGCTAGTTCGCGTGTTATTCATAACACTTGCTCCATCATACTGCGTGACCTGAACATTTATCAGGGTCGATTTATTATCGAAAAATTATTTTTGCGCCAAATTTTGCATGAATAGATCTTATTGTTGCATATTCATTATTTTAGAATGGCGTCCAGGGGTAGAATGTTAACAGAATTAGGGCAGTTCAAGTATTTATAATCACTAAATGTAGCTCTTTCCTGGACAGCAGCGGAAGGTTCAGAGAATTTAGAAGATAATGGATTTAGAATAGATGAACCTGAAAATGATGATGAATTAATTCATAGTGATCATTTTACGGATTCCGCACAATCTGGAGATGAATGTGAAAGTGGTGATGAACTCCCGTCTTCGAACTCGTGTTTGGAAAAGACAAAGAGACTCGTTGGAATCTTCAGCCTCCTTGACCAACTGTTCGAACTTAAAGGGCCAACATCGTATCACATATTCCTGGAGTAAAGGCAATGGTAAAAAGTACTAAAACACGATTTGAGTGCTGGAAAATTTTTTTTCCTTAGTAAGATCTTAGCAAGATGAACAAACGGTATTTGGCAAATGTGCCCTAATTATTGCTGATCACGTGACTATTGTGAAACAGATATCGGAGAAATATTAGCTGTATTAGGACTTTTGTAAATGTGCGGGAATAAAGAAGGCATAACATCTCAATGTAAAAATGTTTGTAATAAACAGCTAACATAAAAAAGGCCGCATGAGAAAAAATCCCTCGCGCGAGATCGCCGGTATAAACATGGAATGCTGATTGCATACTTGTATATTATATAAAAATCGATTACTTTAATTTGAACCATTTATCTAAAACTGCTATTAGAAATGTCTAAGGTATCTGTGACCTCTTATGTTTCAATTGTTATTGGGATCCCGTTCCAGTGGCATGTATGCATCACCACCATATTTGATGTGTTTAACAAATGTAAAAATTCCTACTTTGTAGAAAATATTTATAATTAATAATTTCAGTAAGAGTAGTGCTGATTGTTCACAATTGAGTTTTCACGTTTTCTCGATGAAATGACACCATGAATTTTCTTTAAACCCCTTGTATACCTAGAGACCCGCACATGAGGGCATTCACTTTTAGTTTAGACGTTTTCCCAAGAAAATTTGGATTTCTCGAGGGTTACTAGGGGAGTTGCAAAGTTAAGATTCCTCTAAAGTATCACTTCAGTACAATGTACGGTTCTAACAAAGTTCTAATAATAAACTGTACTAAATAAAATTAATTAACAGGAAAAACCACTTACAGAATAGATTCTTGAATTTCTTCTTGTTTTTTGTACTTCCTCTTATTTATCCGGTAACAGGAAGTATTGCGATCGTGTCAAATTTTCGAAATTGAGTTTTCACCGGAAACAACATGCTTTGAGGTCTATTGAGTACGAAAAAATTGTTTTTAGCGACTGGTCTGTATATGAGAGTGTGTGTGTGTGTGTGTGTGTGTGAGTGAGTGTCAACAAATTATCTTAAAAAGGAAACAAATCGACGGAAACTCCAACTTAATATTCCGTTTAGGTACCAGCGTCACATTTGTCACGAAATTTCATGCAAAATCCATCGACCAGAAATTTAATTTTACTGAATTTTTTTTTTTTTTTTACATTTTTCACGTTTTTCTTGAAAACGGTTCCAATGATTTCTTTAAACATCTACCACTTTTATTTTAAACATTATTTTCCCAAAGAGGGTTGAGATTGGTTAGTTAAGCGGAATTCGTGGCGTTAAATTTCAAATAATGGACGATTGTTTCTACGTTAGTGGAGTGGTTTTTTCCTGCTACGATTAGTAGGTTATGGTAGGTACTTATCCCCCATCTATATTTGTGTCAGGACAAATAAGCAAAATTTGAAATTTACATACAAATATAATTTATAATTTTACAATATAATCTTCATCTTCATCCCGTCCGTGGCCGCTTGGCCGATGTGCCATCCAGAAGACTCCGACCCACCCTACAAACTGTTGTCTCGGTTGTTGGCTTCCAGGCCATTGCAGCTAAGGAGATGTTCAGCCGTCTCTTCGCCTTCCTTTAAAGAGATAATAGGGGGGAGTCAAAAGACCAAGGCGTTGCAGTTGGCTCTGGAGGAAGTGGTGGCCGTTAGCCATCCTGAAGGAGGCGACCGCGGCAACGCTCGGCAGGTTCTTGGGGTTGGTGTTGGCCTTATAATGTATTAACAGCAATGAAACAAAATTGTGTGAGTGTTTTACACCAGGTTATTATTATTATTATTATTATTTATTTTTGATTTTTTCTGGAACAGCTTGAACCATTTTTTCGAGATATTGTGAGGGGCGTTCTGTAAATTATTTACCTCTCAGTGTTGTCACTTTTAATTGGACTGAACTTGTCTGTGCAGGTTGAGACATGTCTTGAGGGCAAAATACACACATAAAAATACATTGTGTAAGCTTTAGTATTGATATGATGGTATGTGCAGCTCATTTTGGTTCTACACAGAAATTGAGGGATTTAGTGCTAAGTTTCATAATTCATCTACGTATAGTTCAGACCTGGTTCCGAGTAATTAGGCCTGAAGAAGTTTCAGCTTGGCAACAATTTTTTAATTAAAATGCAATCAAAAAAGTAGCAAAAAAGTATAACAGGGTTCCTGGTTAGCCACGATGTTTCTTTATATTCTGAAGGCATTCAATCACGGATATGAGGAGGCAAAGTGGAATAAATGTGTTGAAATCTACACTCAAAGGTAGTAAGTTGAATTTGGTCATCAAATTTTTGTTATGCATTTTCAGGTTGATAAATTATTGAACCGGCACCCGGTTAATATTTCCCTTTTATTTGAAATATTGCGCTAAGTACTAAAAAAAATTATTTTCTATTGGATTCTGGGTAATTTGTGAAGTGGCTTGGCTTTAAATGGTCGTTACATTACTGGATCCGGTAGAGAGCGCTGCCACCATAATATGCAGCCACATTTAAGTAAAACTTAGGCCCTAAAAAACCAATTACTCTATTTTACACCAGCTATATTTATGTGCAGTGGATATGGATTCTTTTAGTAGAAATTCCTCTTAGGCATAATTTTTCAGTTGGAATTTATAAAAAATTGGAGAAAGAGAAAGTCGTGTGAGTTTCGCGGTAATTTTCTCTAAAAGCTGTCGTTTGGAAGTTTTCTCTTGCTGCTATAAGAGAAGATAAGGAAAAAAAAAATCTAAAAAGATTACAGCATTTTATCTGGCAATGTATAAATTAAGTTCTATTTGAAGAAACAAAAAAATGAAATTCACGTTAGACAACTTGTTTATCTAGAAAAACATATAAAAAAAACAACAAAATAACAGATTTAAAGAAAAACCCAACTATGATTACCACTGGAGTATCAAAGAGAGAAAGTGCCTGTAACTGGAGGATCTGGTTTTAGCTTTGTGATATAAAGCACAACTGGGAGAAGTGGTACTTCATTTGACCAATATAAAGCTTAAAGCTGGGGAGGGTAGGAACTTAATCAAAAAGTTCTACAGTTAGTTTGGTTTGTAGATAAATTCAAGTCCTCGCCAACCACAAGTGGTCTACACAGGATTGAACTCAAAAAGTGGTATCATGCCATGGTATGCCAACAAATAAATAATACAAAACTCTTAAGATTTTCTTTTGGAGGAAATTTTTTATTTTCTCTAGGGATTTTCTATAAATTATTTATATATACAGTTTTTCCATTTTATTTTTCTTTTTCACTTGAAACTAAATGAGAAAATTTCCAAATAATTGGAAAGTTATAGAAAAATGTTTAGAAAAATTTCCTCCAAAGTCCGCCGGTTCTGTGGCTTGATTTTGCGCTCAAATTTCACTTAAAAAATAAAGTGCGCAATATAAAAATGACTTTAGCACAAATAAATACGCCATAATAAAGTTAATTCTTTACAAGTAATGAAAATATTTTTTAGTAATATTTAAAAGAAACGGTCATTAGAATAATCGAGCTGTACTTTTATAAATTTATAAGTGCATTTTATAATATACGTGAGCATTTTAATAAATAAATGTACACTATTATACAATTTGTTAAATATATTATGTAATACTTGAAGGAATATTTGTACTCTTGGAAAAGTAGTTTTCCGGCGGGCTTAACGCCAATTTAGATGTCGTAGATGGGAATAGAAGCACCGACTTTACAATTAACATTTTTTAAAATTAACAAAATTTAGCAAGTGTAGGCGGGACTTGAACTGGGGACCTCCCATGCTCATAAGCACCATATTTATAAAGGTAGCAGAGAACTTGTGTCATTTGATTATTGTTTGTCTAATACACGAACGCAAGCATCATATTACGCACGTTATAAATATTACCTCATAGCAGTGTCTGAATGTATTCGCCATTAATACTCAACAATAAATAAAAAAATTACATCACTATATTGTCAATAGTTTAAAGATCAAATCGTTTACACTAAATGAATGATTATCATATTTTGACTATTACCTGTTTTCTACATGCTAATTCTCATAATGTCTGTTTTAGTGCATTATATTTTAAACTATCTATTTTTAAATAAAATATTGTAACTTTTGTCGTAGGCCCTTCTCCTGTTATGCTTTGTTGTTATTTACTTATATTATTAACTTAATAACTGCCTTTAATTTTCTACAGTCACTCATCATGAATTCTTATCAATTGTATACCATATGTCAGTTAGACTTGTAATGATGTAAATACCAGACTCTATTTGTAGGGAGTTCACACCGCTGACAAATTATAAATAAATAAATAAATACGTAGTATTTTTTCTGTAGTAAATTTCCCCCTTTATTTTTTAAAAAGTAAATTAAACCCAGAACATTCCGCTAAAGTGGCCTATATAATATACTTGACGGTATATTGAAGTGAATCCTTTTCAAATGTTGAAGAGAGACAGAGAGTGAGGTGTGTGTGTGCGCGTGTGTGAGAGAGACATTGATATATAATTTAAATTTGCAATAAATAATTCATATTATAAAAATCACAATAAAAATAATTAAAACAATTTATTTCTGTTTAAATTACATTCAAACTGTATTTTATTACTGCTCCTTATTCCTGGTGAAAATATTGGGTTCATGTCAAGTTTTCGCAATTGAGTTTTTTACCGGAACAATGGAGGCTCCTGGGCGCAAAAAGATTGTTTTTAGCGAATAGCCTGTGTGTTTTCTGTGAAAAGGAATATCTCAAAAACAAAATCGCAGGAAATTCAAGTTTCCTGATTTTCCTTACTTCCAAGTCTCTGCAAAAACTTGATAGCCTTATTCTGACGACGATTAGGAATCCGGAAACCGGTCAAGCAAAACAAAAATAAGCATGCTACAGGACGGATAAAATCCCAGATCTATTTGAATTTGAAGACAGCTTGATGGATCGTGAATATCTGACTGAAAGTTGGACTTAGTACAAGCTGTGGTAGGTATAAAGATACCTGCTCGGACGAATATTACTGACTAGGAAGTATAATTTTTATAAATCCTTTGATTTAAGAATATCGGATGGTAGATTGGCTAGTTGCACAAGATTAGGTTCCAGATCTCATTTTTATACTGTGAGGATTAAACTGCGAGGTGAGTTTTTAAATTTAAATTCTAAGCCGCATAGAAAGCCAATCTCGGGAGGGGTGCTCACTTTGCTATTGTGGGAAGAAAGAATTGGTCGCGCAGTAACCTATCCATAGTGGCTGGATTTCGTCGTTCTGTATTGGGGGAAAATAACCTTATACAACTTCTTCTGATTAATCAATTGATTGGTTTTGCCTAGGTTGATGGTTTATTCTGGAGCAGTCGGGAAAAGCAGAGAAATGCTTGTAGAAGAATTTGTTATTTGGTAAACCAACTTTGCAAAAAATCTGAATTCATTGATTTTTTTGAAAAACACATGGAATGCGAGGTTAGGTTAGCTTATTGTTATCCCAAAATGACATAGCCTTAGCTCCTGCGTCGTCCGGAATAGCTGCGAGATTGCTACCAGGTGGAAGAACTGCTCATTCCGCTCTGAAATTGCCATTGAACATGCAATTCATTGAAACTCTCATGTGCAACATTTCCAAAGCCTCCGGCATGGGAAAAGTATTGCAGAAATGCAAACTTATTGTTTGGGGTGAATGCAAAATCGCGCATATCGTTCGGGACTCTTGATCGTCACTGCAAGATTTGCGTGGAAATATCCGACAGTTTGAAAAGCATTAATATTTCTTGCAGGAGATTTCAGGCAAACATTACCTGTAATTCCTCGATCGACACATGCGGACGAAATAAATGCTTGCCTGAAATACTCTATTTTGTGGCGACACGTAAAGACGTTAAAATTAACTACAAATATGCAGCAAAACGATTGATCAGCTGAGATATTCTCACATCAATTGCTGGAAATTGGGAACGGAAAGGTGCCGGTTGATCTGACCCAGACGAATTTCCTTGCCTCATAAATTCTGCAATTTAGTGACGTCAAAAGAAGAATTGGTTGAAAAAGTATTTCCCAATATTCAAACCAATTATAATAAGCTATTCTTGCGGCCAAGAACAAAGATGTCTACGAACTTAACAATATTATTCAGTCTAACATTCAAAGCGAGGCAGTAGTCACATACTAGACCGTAGACACTGTTTGGAAGCAGATGAAGCGGTTAATTATCCAACAGAATTTTTGAATTCACTCAGACAACAGCTAGCGCCAAAATGGTTGATGTCAATACAACAAAAAATCTGTATATAAAAAAGCAATAACTTATCCATAACATTGAAATATTTTTGTGAACAATACAGTCTCCATTCGGAAATCAATATCTCCAGGTAAAAAGTCATTCCATTCTTTACAAATTCTTTAGATGACGTTGTTGTTAGCACATATATGAGTTTTATAAAATGAAAAAGGAAAGATAATGAACCGCGCAATTTACGCGAAGGCACATAGAATGGAATGGCAGCAAGTAACTCCAGACAATCAATGAAATGAAAAAATATGACGATGCGAGATGTTGGGCTCCTTTGCCGCATGTGCGGAAGAGGGACCGAAACTCCAGCCCATATGCTGAGCAAATGCCGGAACAAAATGCCGCTCGTCACTCGTCAACACCATAATGCCAAACGTAGGATCATCGAGCTATTAAAAGAAAAAAGGATATGTATGCTATATGGAGTCTACTGTATTAATACGGACGGCGCATCAAATATGCAGATATAATTGCAGTCGATAAAAACAGTCTGTCTGCGTTAGTGGTTGATCCTACGATTAGATATAAGAACAACGATCCAGACCAGGCAAAGCGGATCAATGAAGAAAAGAAAGCGATTTATGAGAAGTGCATTAACTTTCTACAGCAGAAGTTCCATCACGAATTCGGAAAAAGAAATTTTGTAGTACATGGTCTATGGTTCGGCACTCAGGGGGCAATCCCGATGGCTACTGCAGAATTTTTTGGGAACGTCGGCATTGACAAAGGGAATCTCACCCAGTTTGCAGAGCAAATTGTTCTGCATAGTCACATCTACGGTCTTTAACAACTCGTTCTATTAAAATAGTTTCACTTGAATGTCCTGTTTATTGAATTTGTGTATGTTTCTTTCTTCTTCTTTATGTTTTCACTATTTATTTTAGTTTCTTAACGTTGATGTCCTGTTTGATTTGAGGTTGTCTCGTGAAGATTGATCAGTAATCTGTGTTCTTTGGCAACTCAATGAAATTGAGCAGCCACATCAACTTTGTTTATCGCTGTAATCTATTCAGTAGCTTCTTCAAAAAAATCAAATCAGCTTGCAATCTAGCCTGTAGGGTAGCAAAGTTAGAGCCAAAGAAAGAAAACTTTCTCAGTTATAATTAGTTATAATATTATGTAAGATAGTAATAGTATAGATAGTTTAGATATCATAGTAATATAAGTTAGTTAGATATAAGTTATTTGTTTAAGTTATATAACCCGTACAAAGAATGGTGTTGTACATCTGTATATATTCCTTGTAACACAATTTCACGCAAAATTATTGTGTGGGGTGATATCGGCAAGCCGTTACATTAGGCTTTCTTCTAAATTTTCATTTCGTATGAATAAATTTAATGCAGAATTTAGATGAGTTGTGAAAAAAGTTCCAATTTTTAAGAAAGTCTTTGTTAAATGGTAGAAGGTGGGTCGTGCACAGTAAGAGAAAGCCGCACTATACCACAATGTTTTTTCTTCTTATCTTTCAGGTTTCATCTAGTTTTCAGTCACGTATTTTAACAAAAGTAGTAGGAAAAGCTTCAAGTTCGCGGTTGCTTGTAAACAGTATGTAACATGTCCCATATTAAATATGTGCTGAATATGGTACGGTTTTAAACAGCATTGGAGTTCGCGCCGGTCACAGGTTTCTTTTTTTATTCTTTTTTTTTGATCCCAAAACAAAAACTTTTGCCTCAAGATGTCCTGTTTAGTTAACGAGTTGAATTCCAATATTGTAACGATCATATAAAAGTTTAAGTCCCAGGCTCACTGTAGGTATAAAGTTTCTTAGAAGGATGATAATAGACAGTAACCCACTATAAGCTATCTCCTTACATGACAACCTAGGAGAAGTTAATCCTGGACAAGTTCAGACTTCGCCTTTCTCCACCCTTAAAAAGTTGAAGAAGAGATACTAGGTGGGTGATTCGAAGATGTAATCGAAGAGAATCTCGTCGGTGATTCTCAACACTTGTTACGTCAAGCCCTGTGGCTGCTCCGACAACTCAGTGAAGACGGTGGGGTTCGGGTAAGCAACAACAAAAACAGTTGTTTGCTTTCAGAAGGTTTATTCTTTAACTCTCACAATAAAAACCTGTTCAAACATTTTATAGTTAATTCCAAATAAAAATGCACCAAATATATATATACATATGTCAAAATAAGTTAATAAAGAACTTATTATATAGAAATTATTATTAGATTAAAAACAACTTTAAAATATAGCTAATAGTAACAATCACTCACCCCTGCGGGTTTAATTATTATTGTTCCGAAATGTCTAAACAGGACAAACTCAAACTCATAACACAACCTCTTTCGTCTTTCTGTGTAAATGTACTAAAAACATGCCCATTTGATTTTTTTAAACGAGCTTCAATTAGCAACCAGGTGATTTAATTCAACTTGTATTTGAAAATTAGGTGGGTAGTTCCTCCATCTGCCAGAGGTGCCGCTGACCTACTTTCCTTCTAACATCTCCTCCTCTCCTACTGCAGTCCTCATTAGTATCTGGCTTCATGTCTTGCACATGCCGCTCCCCTAGGCTGCGCCTGTTAGGGGACAAGACCTCGAAGACCGTTGGTGAAACCTGGCGCCGGATCCATCCTGGCTCAAATCTGGGCGCCAGCTTGGCGGAGAAGTGCCTGGCGGCATCGGACTGGGGGTGGGTTCTCACCCAGACTTGCTGTCCCTCCTCAAAGTCAACGATAGACGGAGATTATACCTCGAGCACTGGTCTCGTGCGCTTGGCGCAGCCGCTCCGTGACATCTTCCATGACCAGCCTCAGATTGTCTTACTTCCTTACGCTAGCCACTCTTATGTTTGCCTGCTTGGCACCATCTAATATATACTCGGAGGCATGTGTCCCCAGCTCACGTCCGAAGTTCAGGTAGGGGGGGGTTACCCCGTCGTCTCGTAAACTGCGGTCCTGAGGGCGAAACCAACCTCTGCTAGATGGCGGTCCCACTTGCGGTGGTTGTCCCAGACGTAGGCTGCCAGCATTGTTTTAATGACTCTGTTGACCCGCTCTGTTGGATTTGCTTAGGGATGGTAGAGGGGTGTGAAGCGCTGTTCCACTCCAAACTTGGCAAGCATATCTTGGAATAGTTTCCTTTGGAAACATCCCACTGTCGCTCAGTAAGGTTTGAGGCACCCCGTATGTGAGGAAGACTCCCTCTTCTATACTCCGCGTGACTGCCCGGAAGTGGCACTCCGTAGAGGAAACAACACTATCTATTTAGTCCAGCAGTCCATCACCACCAACAGGAACCGGTTTTGCTTGGTTGACAGCGGGAACGGTCCCATGAGATCCGTACAAACGACCTGCCATGGCAATCTCGGAATTGCGGCTTGGCCCAAGAATCCTGCTGGGTTCTTCTGCTCCGGTTTGAGGGAGTTGCAGATGGAGCAGTTGTTGACATATTCAGCGACGTCCCGAACTATTCGTGGCCAGTAGTATAGCCGCGTCACTCTCTTCAGAGTTTTGAAGATGCCGAAGTGCCCAGCCTTTGGGTTGTCGTAACATTCTTTCAGTACGCCTGCTCTTCCCTTCTGAGGAACCACTATCTTCCACACTATCTACCGAGCAAGCCTTCCGGATGGTTCCTTAATTTGGTGCAACCACTGTAATGCTTGATGGTCCGTGATGACTTTGAAAGCGGTGCCTTCTATATACGGCCGAAACTTCTCGACGGCAAGACATTCTAACTCTGTGGCAGAATATTTCCTTTCGGCTCGATTTAGAGTCCTGCTAGCGTATGCCACTATCTTCTCTCCATCGTCGAATTCCTGGGACAGTATTCCTCCCAGACCGAGGGTGGATGCATCTGTTTGGACCACGAAAGGTCGAGTGAAGTCCGGGCATGTTAGAATAAGGGCTCGATAAGGCGGCTCTTAATCTCCTCGAAGGCGTCTTTCTCTTCTTTTCCCCTTTGCCATTTCCTGTTCTTTCGTAGGAGCCTTGTCAGTGGCTCCATCCTCATGGAAAATTCTGGGATGAACCGGCGATACCAGGAGGCCATGCCAACGAAAGCCCTCACTTGTTGGTAGGTCTAGGGTATGCCAGAATGCTCTTCACCTTCCCTGGGTCTATAAGCCCGTGTCTATCCACAACGTATCCCAGGTAAAATAGCTCATCCCTGGCGATATGGCACTTTTCCTTGTTTATTGTTAGGACGGCGGCCTGAAGTCTGTTAGGAACTTCTGCAGGGTTTGGACGTGGCCTTCGAAGTCCGGGGTTACAATGACGATGTCGTGCAGATATACGAAGATTAAAGGCTCCAAATCGACCAGCTTGGAGTCGACCAGTCGCTGCCAAATGGCTGCAGCATTGTGAAGACCAAAAGGCATCCTCGTAAACTGGAAAAACCCACGTCCTGGCACAGTAAAAGCAGTCTTCTCCTTGCTGGACTCCTTCATAGGGATCTGCCAGTAGGCACTCTTGAGGTCGAGGGTGGATAGGTAGCGCGCATCCCTCAGCCGGTCCAGAATATGGGAGATATATAGGAACGGGTAAGCATCTTTCTTGGTGACAGGGTTCAATCTTCTAAAGTCCACGCAAAATCTGTAAGACCCATCCTTCTTCCTGGCCATAACCACTGGAAGGGCTATGGCTTCTTTCCACAATTCCCTGGGCTAACATTTCGTCGAGTGCATACTGGCTAGTACGGCAGGTGACACACGATAGTAGCGTTGCTTAATCGGTGGGCTATCGCTGGTATCAATCCTATGGTGGTAACCCTTCACTCAGCTGATCTTTTGCCCACTTCTGAATATGAAGTCTTCCAACAGTGAATCCAGCTTCTTCCTTTGGTCCTGTTAAGTTCCTCCCGTGGGGTTATCATGCTGCCACCGATGGGTGATCCTCCTTGGCAAGGCTGAAGCGCCATGCCTCCGCTACCAGGTCTGGAATAATGCCCATCCGCCTCCAAATGTCGACTCCGAGTATGAGCTGACAGGTCAAGTCGGGGATGATCAGTACGGCTATGGCGGCCACTCTCCCCTATAACATGAATGGAACAACCACTTCTCCTCCTACATGACACTCAGTCCCATTCGGTGCTATTACCTTTGTCTATAGTGTCCTGTTAGAACGAAGACTATGGGAATGTAGTAATTCCCAGTACTGCCCCCCAATTAGGGTCCTGGAGGCTCCAGAGTCCAATAAAACAAGCAATGGTACGCCTGACACGTCCACCTGTAAGTATGGTCGGGAATCTCTATCCTTCTTTTCCAAGGCTGTAATTGCTGCAACGCAAGCCGCCGCTCCTTCTTCCTGCTGAGCCACCCAGCGTGGCCAACTCTCATGGGTCCCTTTGTGGCACCAGTCCGGGTTGGACCTTTTATTCCAGGGCTGCGGCGCCGTTTCCTGAGCGGTGTTTTGCTCGACAGATCTCACACTGACAGACTTTGACGCCTTGTTTGCCACACTTCATGCGGAATATTTGCCGCGGCTGCGAGCAAGTACGAAATCGGTGGCCCTCCTTCCGGCAGTTCCAGCAGATGGCTCGACATGGCTTCTGGCTGATCTTCTTCTCCTTCTCGGTCCTCGCATCTGGTTTAGCCGCCAAGCAACAACAACATAAGTTATATTCGGGTTTTCCGACTCCTCGTCCTTAGGCCCTTCTGACTCCGGTTCCGGGTCTATGGCCATTGTCATGGCTACCCGGGGAAGTGCTTTCTTCTCACGTGCATACCCGCCTTCTGGCTCCAGCAATCCTTTGGTCGGGGTTCTTTGAACCTTGCGACCAGTGTCTTCCCCAACTCCAGGGCTCCTATGGCCTTCTCCAGCTCCTCGAGAGTCGAGTATCTAATTAAGCCTAAAATGGAGAGATACTCTGGTCTCAGATTTCTCTCTATGAGTTCCAGTGACTGTTCTTCCGATAGGGGGCATGATAATCTCCCGAGCAGCACCTTCATCTTCGCGATGTAGGCAGCAGTAGGTTCTCCAGCGCCCTGTGTCCTCCTACGAATCTCTTCCATCAGTTGGAAATTATAGGCCGGGTCCCGAAACACCTGCTTCAGCCATCGCACAGTCTCTCCCAATCGGCAAGAAGTTTCTTATTGGCCCTAAACCAGAGGCGCGCTGACCCAATGAAGAGGTCGCCGGTCGCTTGGAAAAGCTGCTCCTTCGTAATGCCCCGGGCGATTTGTTTCTCCTCCACTGCCTCGAGGATGGAGTTCAGGGATAGTCCCTCTCCAACACCTGAAAATGTTAACCCCCATTTGTGACGGGTAGGATTTCGAACCCCATGGTATTTCTTCTTCAGGTCCGATGACAGCCTTCCCTCCAATTTGATGTCCAGGGGGGGGGGAATTGGGGGTCTTTTATCCCAAAGCTCGTTTTGTAGCATTGCCACCTTGTCGCTGAGGCGCGCTATTGATGTCTGATCGGCGATGGCTAATCTCTGTACCCTCCCCAGGAGATGGATCAACCTCGCGTCTAAACTCCTGAACTCCTCTAGGTTGGCCTCCAGGTTTTCAATCCTCTCCGCCAGGGCAGTGAACTTTCCTTCGCATGTGATCTTCTCTGTTGAGGGACCCTACCACCTCCAGAATTGGATCTATGCGTTCAAGAAGCGCCTTTGCTAGCCTTTACTTGAGTTGGCCTATATCACCGTCTGCTGGTAGGCTTCTAATTATAAGTTCGTAGATGATTTCATCTTTAAGTAGCTTATCTGTCTCCATTTTCATATAGCTCCACGTTTGGGCGCCAATGTTACGTCTATAGTAAAGCCCTGTGGCTGCTCCGACAACTCAGTGAAGACGGTGGGGTTCGGGTAAGCAACAAAAAAAACAGTTGTTTGCTTTCAGAAGGTTTATTCTTTAACTCTCACAATAAAAACCTGTTCAAACATTTTATAGTTAATTCCAAATAAAAATGCACCAAATATATATACATATGTCAAAATAAGTTAATAAAGAACTTATTATATAGAAATTATTATTAGATTAAAAACAACTTTAAAGTATAGCTATTAGTACCCTCCCCAGGAGATGGATCAACCTCGCGTCTAAACTCCTGAACTCCTCTAGGTTGGCCTCCAGGTTTTCAATCCTCTCCGCCAGGGCAGTGAACTTTCCTTCGCATGTGAGCTATCCTTCTTCTCTGTTGAGGGACCCTACACATGGGTAACAATCACTCACCCCTGCGGGTTTAATTATTATTGTTCAGAAATGTCTAAACAGGACAAACTCAAATTCATAACACAACCTCTCTGGTCTTTCTGTGTAAATGTACTCAAAACATGCCCATTTGATTTTTTTAAACGAGCTTCAATTAGCAACCAGGTGATTTAATTCAACTTGTATTTGAAAATTAGGTGGGTAGTTCCTCCATCCGTCCAGAGATGCCGCTGACCTACTTTCCTTCTAACACAGTCATCAATGAGTTTTAGAATGCCATACAAACAAGTTATAGAAGAGTTAGTATCAGTATATAACGGGGTTCACCAGTCACTAGCAAGTCGGTCACGTTGGTTGCAATGCCTGGCTCTATTCACTGTATGAACATTGTGAAGTAATTTATAGTAATATTTCTATCAGCTACAATTAAGTCGCTAAATGAATAATCCCTGAGTTTCTATCTCCAAGCGATCCCCATTCCCAAAAGGAAGATCCCACAGAAGATCCCTTACTCTTAGATACTTTCCAGTAATTGAGAAAAGGCTAAAATATATGTAGGCAATACATGTAGGTTATGAAGGCAAATATATATAGTCATATTTAGTACATTAATATTAAATTGCCTGAAATGATTACTAGAATTCTAAGTTAATAAAAAATCAATTTGATATTTTATTCGTCGCAGCATGCATGAACGGAAAAAATAGTACTCCTGACCGGTAAACCAACCAGTATGAGTGTAACAGAAACATTAAGTTGAAGTGAACTGTATACACGAACTTGGTGAATTTGCTCTGACGATGGATGAAAATCCGAAACCGGTCAGGAACAAATGGAATATGCATGCTACTGCGGATAAAATAGCAAATGTTATCCAGCAATGCGGATCCATCCTCATATTCAAAAATCAATTTATATGAATCGCTAAATTGCATAAATAATCATTATTATTTTGATCTTTTAGGTTTCAGCGGCCATTTTCATGAAAAACACTTAAGTGTCCAAATTGAGACCGCGTCAATGGTTTGCTGGAAATCGACGTTTCGCCCATATTGCAATGACCCTCTTTCAGGGTCGTTACTCGCGTGAGCTTGCTCCATTTGCTTTGAAGATGTAACGATCCTAAAGAGGATCAATGCAATATGGGTGAAATGTCGGTTTCTAGCAAACACTGACAGGGTCTCAACCCAGAAACACAAGTGATTTTCATTATTAGATGATTCAACATATTTTTCCGGGAAAAAATGATTTTAGACGGTATCTATGGAAACTGAGATGTATTATCTAGAGTGCGTAGCCAATATTGTTGGTGCTTGATAGTGAGTACAGCTATGTGTTCTTACAGTAATATTGTAGAACATGCTAAACTGCCTTCTCCTTACATAGGAAGGATATTTGTCAACTAGAGTTATTTCTTAGATTATTATTATACAGAACGGAGTAGAATGGGAAGGAAGGAAGAAAGTGGATATGGAGCAATTTAAAAGATTTACAGCTGACTTATTTTTAGAATAAGAAAAAGAAATAATCAAAAGAAAAATAAAAGAAATAATAAATTGGAATAAGAAAAATGCATGGTTAGGGAAAAAGTTCTGAATGTTTCCATCATTCGCTAACAACTTAGTAGTTTTCCAATCTTTTATTCATCAACATAAAAAATAAAAAAAAAAACACAGAGTGAGAGAAAAAAGAGAGAGAAACATAGATTGCGAGCGAGAGAGAGAGAGAGAGAGAGGGCGATAGGGCAGCGATATTTCTAAACTTTGTGTCTGGGTTGTTGAAAAATTCATCAAAACCTTTTCCTTCCTTTGGTGATTACAGAACCGTGTCTAAAGGTGGATTTTTTTTCATTTGAGTTATAGAATGTGTGACCAGTAAGTGGTATTAGCTTGATGCCCACCATTCAGGATTTTCTTCAAAAATCTTCTCCATACATTTCATTAGCATTGTGCAGTACTAGTAGCACTTCTAGTTCTTGTCCGACCCAACGTTGTGTCTGTCATTTGATCTGTTATCTTTGTAGATGTGTAAAGAAAGGAGTGATTACAATGCCATCTAGAAAAGATCTATTATGGCTAATTGTGGGAGGGGGAATATGCTTATTATTCACTAGCATGCTCTACCTCACCATCAGACCTTCGCATCCATTCATAATTGCAGATTGTAATGGCTTTTGCAGAATATTGTTTCCATGTGTATAAACAAGGAAACCCAATAGAAAGTCAGCAATTCAATTGGACCATTTTTGAGAAAATCGCAAAAAAGTGAAGAAAAAAACATTCAGTAAAGTGGTACTTCCGGTTGAGGAATTTTGACAGACAACTGTACCGTCAGTTCCCATGGTGATACCTAAACGGATTATCAAGTTTGAAATTTCTACGATTTTTCGTTTTTGACCTATGCTGTTCATACCTTATACATTTTCAAAAAACCACTTTTTTCTACCATTTTCTAAAAACCAATTTTTTGGGCTCAGGAGGTATTTCAGGTACAAGCGCGATATCGAAAATTTGACACGATTATAATATTTCCTCTATCTGCTAAGAATAAGGGAAAGTAATAATATTTATAGAAGTATTTGTTGACCGTTATGAAGAAATTTGATGAGAAATTAGGTCAAGAAAGAAACATTCAAGTGTGCCAACTTTTCGACAGGTTTTCCTATCTTTATCAAGGCTTTAATCTAATTAGAATACAATGAGGAACCACTATGCATTGATATAAAACAATAATAACTAAGAATCATTTTTAAATAAAAACAATATTAAATTTACATATAAAGTGTTGAAGATGTGGGTGGAACTTTCTTACAACATATTTTATAGCACAGAAACGGAAACAAAGAAAATTAAAATGTTATCAGTTGTTGTGTCAAATCATTTACAGAAATGAAAGTTATGTTTGAATAAGCACAGAGGTGAAAGATATTTGTGGAAATTGGAAGATTGTAAGGGTGGGTTATGTGAAAGGGGAATTCCAGAAGGTTATGTTATGAACAAGCCGTTGTACAGGACGAAGAGATTATTATGAAAGTAATAACATATTGATGTGTCCATGGGACAGTTCTGGTTTAAAACAACTGTCCGGGACGTTTCCTGTGTCGCACACATACACACACACACAATCACAAATCAAGGGCTGTTAATGGACCAACAGAAATAAACTAAAAGAAGCAATTGCCATGAGCAACCTTTTCTATTGTTCCGAGATATGGGGGTTGCGATACCTTAACTCTATTGAAAAGGCGTATTAGTTTTTATAAAAGACTTTTTAATTTAAACAAAAATACACCATTTTGGCTGATTAGAATGGAATGTAAGGTAGATCATTCATCCTTAAAGTATTAAAACTTGCATTAAACTGGGTCCTAAAAGTTCTCAAAATGAATAGCAATACGATACCAAAAATACGTTATCCTAAATTGAAAGAAAATCATCAGATTCAAAGTCGATTAAATTTAATTCATATTCTCAATTAAAGGAATTCCCCCAAAAAAATGGACGAAAACTCTCTTTTCTCAGAAACCCACCCATAAAATTTAAAAAAAATTCCTTTAGTTTTAAAAAAATATTTAGAATATTTAAAAACAGATGATCTTGAGTTACAGCGCATCAGCGAATGCGCCCCATTTTATAAACAAATTGTAGAGGCCACCAGCACCACGGAATATTATTAATCCACCACCAACTTAACATTCACATAATCAAAATTTACTCCTAATTAAGACTGTCTAGTAAATACCAAATTAAAATTACTTATAAGACTTTAGTGTACATAATCAAGCCAGAAGAGATATGTACTATTTGAAATCTGAATGTTTTAGAAGATCTGTACCACATTATTGTTCAATGCCCTAATAATGTGCTCTCAGAAACCACTATATACCCTAAGCAAATGATACAACAACCGATTATATTCCCTTCACTATTTGTTACTAATGATTATTATAAGATAAAAAATTAAATATTCTACTTAATCGGCAGCCTAATTGGGATCATTTATAATTAACGAGTAACTACATAAACTAATCTTAAATATGGGAAAATATAAGTTTCTAGAATTTTAGGACACCTTAAAATAAACCTGGATTAAATCTAAAAGTAAAAACTTGGTTAAAATTATTAATTATTGAGTTAAAACTAGGAAGCAAGATGTTCTTGTTTTTTATTTTTTTGTTAATTTTCAATTTATTCTTTTTATTTTATTTTATTTTGTATTTTTACTTTGAAGTTATGAATGTAAATTCTTTGTTTTTGTCTAATGTAATCTCCAATGTTTTTAAATTGTAAAGTTTACTTTTGATCAAGTGTGAATCTTCCTTTTGTTTTAATATTAGCTAACGGTTTGTTTATATTAATGTATTATTATTTTGGTGTTGTATACATTCTAATATAGAAAAATTGTACAGAACCAACTCTGTATGTATGGGGCCTCTCTCCGATGGCAAATAAATAAATTATTATTATAATTACAACTATTTTATAGCCCAGAAACGGAAACAAAGAAAATTAAAATGTTACTAGTTGGTTGTGTCAAATCATTTACAGAAATGAAAGTCAAGTTTACAGCACAGAGGTGAAAGGTACTTGTGGAAATTGGAAAATTGTAAGAGTGGGGTATGTGAAAAGGGAATTCCAGAAGGTTATGTTATGAACAAGCCGTTGTACATGGCGAAGAGACTATTATGAAAGTAATAACATATTGGTGTGTCCATGGGACAGTTCTGGTTTAAAACAACTCGTCCGGGACGTTTCCTGTGACACACACACACACACACACACTCACAAACCAAGGGATGAAAAACTTTTTTATTTTTATTTTCTGTGAAATATCTCAAAATGTATTTCCGATGAATTCCAAAAATTATAACAGATTTCAATAATTCCTCTAATAGCAGCAATAAAAAGAGGAAAACTTTAACCAATAGCATAATTGAAATTGTTACTTATAATTTTATAGTTATTACTTATACTGTGTAAATACCATAACCTAATTTTACCAAACCAATATGCAGCATATATTCATACATTTTCTTTTACTGAGATCATGGTACCATTTATTTAAAATTACATATATACGTATAGTGGCATCACTCATAATTGAAAAGTTTAATTCAATGGAAATTAAATTGTAGAAGCGGGTTATA
Organism: Triatoma infestans; assembly: GCA_011037195.1. Taxonomy (NCBI): domain Eukaryota; kingdom Metazoa; phylum Arthropoda; class Insecta; order Hemiptera; family Reduviidae; genus Triatoma; species Triatoma infestans. The sequence continues at coordinate 154,306 of JAAEAF010001728.1, forward strand.
TATATATTCAATTTACAAATTCTGGAAAACGTGGCCAATTACTGCTCAGGGAAAATGAAAGGGCACTGAGCTAGGAGAGGAAGAAGAAGAAGTGGGATAATTAAAGATGAAAATAGAAAAGCCAGAAAGGAAAAGAGAGGTGGAATCGCGATTTTCATTAATTTCAAGTATTCATTTATGTATGTGTCTTCTGAAGCTCTGCTTATATATATATGTGTGTGTGTGTGTGTGTGTGTATGTATGTATGTGTGTAGGTATTTGGCTTATAATTTCGCAATATACTATATACTAGTTGTTTACTTTTAATTACCATACTTTATATTCAACTTTGTCTTTATTTATTTATTTTATAACAAATATTTACAGATGAAAGTCACATTGTTATAAAATGCTTTTCATAGAAAAGTAACAGTTTTACTTTTTTATTTTCTTTGTTTATCTTTTTTTTTACTTCCGCTTATTGATACAAGCGAGGGTCAACAGTTTTTGCGAAATCGGAAAAATTAAAAATAAATGTGAATAAAATATCTTAAAATAAAAAGGAACACAAAAATTTACAATACTGACGCATCGGACATGATTTTTTTTTATTACTTTCTCTTATTTTTTTAATCAAAAATCATCGATCACAATCACGGCTTTTTACTGAATGATTTTTTATTTTCGTGACTTTCTCGAAGAAAAGATTTTGTTTAAATTTCGCAAAATTATTGATTAGATTAGAAGGAGGGTCACGATCCCAAGCACGAATTAGAAGCTTACTGTGCTAGTCTTGTTGGTCTAGTACTAGAAACCTCCACTCGTCATGAAACAGAGAACTTTTTCTACCAGCTCTCTTTGCGCTAGAATCCTCTCTGGTCTCAATGTGCCAAAGATAGGTCTCATAAAGCATTCAGCAATTGCAACAAAATCGAACAGCAGTTACGAGGCCTTTTCCTCCTCTTCCTGACATAGTCTATTCAAAGGTTCCGTGCAAATTATTATACTGTAGTGGAAGCAAGAAGCAGTATATTTTAAAAATATCAGTTTAGTGGCGAAACTGGACAGTTGGCTAAAGAAGGGTGAGAAACCGTTAGTAGTCCAAAACAAAGCACTTTTTATTTACCGGTTCTCACCCAGGCAATTCCGCGAGAGTGGTGCCCTCCCAGCAAAATACACGAAACCTAGTACCAGCGAAACGGGGATACTGACATAAGTAGTGATACACCGTTTCCCTAACTCTATCATCACAATTCTGGCATATGAGACTAGACGTCCTCCCTATATTATGCAAACGATTAGACACCCACTTCTTTTAGTATAAATATATGGCTAAAAATGAAAGGAGACAGAGTCGTATACAGCAGTTCACACACGCTCTACTAGTTTATTCCAGAACGTCACTTTGCCCTTAGCAGTGTTCAACCATTTCTAGTTCAAGTGTAGTGTTTAATGCAATTACAAGCTTAGTTCATTTATAAGCAGTAACACTCTAAATTGTACATAAGTTTTCTTAATGAATTAGAAATAATTATAAATTGTATTCAATATCTATAATTGTATGAGCAATTTCTTGAACATCTCTCTAACATATATACATAAAATGCTCGTACATTCACTACCCACAAACAGCATACACACCAACACACTCACCACAATGCAATGCCCACCTTGTGAAGATGTTTTTTATAACCTACCATGCCCCAATGAAAAAGCCTGTCACAGACTAATCTGATTCCTTCCTAAGCAGAGGGTCTCTTTGGTTCTATACTTACACAGCTTCGGTAGGAAGCTCTCTTGCCGTGTCTGACTCCTGGGACTTGCTCTCCAAATTGTGACGTGCTCCCTTAGAGATGCATGTACTGTCCCTTGCGTTATCTCCAAGATAGTTTCTGGAGCATAGAACTAGATGCCGGCCAGTGGTCAGCAGCTCATTACCGCAAATCCCCATATTTTCCGGCACCCGTTTGGATCACCGTACTAGACATCCGTATTCCAGCCGTTTCCTCCTACTCCTCCTGATATACTCTACTCTTTACAGACGAGGACAAACACAGTACATAAACTAGGGTCTCCGTCCCTAGTTAATTGGCCTAAGCCAAGGAATAAGGAAGGAATTAGTTGAGTGGTAGCGCGCTGGACTAGCAACGCGGAGGTTCCGGGCATGCTGCCCTTAGATTTTCTCTTCCTAGGAGCCTCGACAACTCACTGTCCAGTGATGGGCAGGGTTGTCTGTACCTAGAGAACACTGCTTGTAGGCCGGCAGTGCACGGAGAAGGCTTCGGGAGAAACAATAGATCTTTAGGTCGCAGTGCAATAATCCTCTACAACAGTCTACCATTGATTGGATAATAACTTGATCGTACTTTTATAATTAAACCAAATAATATTTTTTTTTTACATTTAGAGGAGAGTGCCTCCTATAAAGCAACTAAACCAAGCCCAGATTGAGGTAATGTTTCCTGAGTAGGCAGACATGCACCATCGGACTCAGTCTTTTCTCTCCCCCCCCCCGGCCAAAATTTCAGCGTGCATCAACATAATAACGGGTCCACAAAGGGTAACTGGGAGGTTCTTTTGTAGGAGAAGGTGCGTTATCTTAGAGTGCCAATAGATGAAATAAAATGTGGCACTCTCCACATTTTAAGGAATTATTTTTAACACTCGTGACTCTATCTCAAGGAGTTGGTCGCTCGTGTTACGAAATTGGTAGATCCATCAAAGGAAAAGGGCATAGAAATAGACGAGAATAAGCAGACCATAGTCTTTTAGTCGTCTCTTACGACATCCAGGACGGGAGCAGATCTATTTTATAAGCCCGGATCTGCAGGAGAAATCAGAATTCGCTAGAAAATCTAAAATTTTGTATTAAGTAAGTGAAAGGATTGCGATTGTCCCAAATTTTAGAAATTCAAGAGGGGGCCCCTAAGATATCGATAATAGTTTTTTAATGAAAATTTTTATTCAAAATGATTTAAGTTGATATCGATGTAGAAAGTAATGAAAATAAATGCACCAAATAATCTCTCCAATGATTTTCTTTAAATTGACATAGTTACCGTTATGCTAAGTACATATGAAATAATCGTAAGCCATCAAGCTGTCCGTCAGTATATCATCATTACGTTGTACGGTTCTATCATTTAAATAAACAGGCAGAGTATTTAAACTTGTAATTATACTTCCCTGAATGAAAAAACAGAAATCAACAATATTTGACTATAATAAGAAAAGTGATTTCCTTGAGAAAGAAATATTGAAAGCACCTCCCTCTTCGAGTTCTTGTGAACATGATAGCTTAATAAAAACTGAATGCGACGACGCATAAGATAACTGTTACATTAAAGTTAGCATTTTCTTATAACCTCTTATAAGCGATAAAAATGAAAAGTCAAAATCAAAAAGCTGTGGAATATGAAGGGAAGGAGGGAAATATGAGGGAGAGAATAGCGAAATTATAGAGTTTTTCCCTTATTATTAAAGTGAAGCAATAATATAAAAATATGAAATGGCTAATAAATACCCCCAATAATACTCCACAAGTTAATATTAAAAACATAAACTCAGAGGACAATAAATTATGATGAAAAAAAAGGAGTAATAAGTAATATACATGATAAAGGATAAATTATGATGAACCAGTGTGTAATAAAGTTAATAATAATAAAAATATATAGCGCTATGCCACAATAATATTAACTTTATTGAGCTCTTTCAGTCAATTTTACGTCATTAGTTTTTATGGTTTTAATCTTACCGTTTTATATTATATATAATTTACTGTTTTAGATTATAAAAATAATAATAGCTAATTTACTATATAATAATAAGAGGAAATTAACGCTTAACATTTTACGGAATGAATTATTCCGGTTATATTATCGACTCAAATTGATATGTCAAAAGTTCATATTCAATATACCTACGTGGTCAAACTTGACACTAATAAAATTCTTAAGGCGGATATCCACCAGTGTTGAGTTCAGGAAATTAGCAACATGTGTTTGTAAGACGCAAAAATTTCGCCAACTCTTGGCTACAAGCGACTGTGTTTGTCAATACCTTAAAGTCCCGTCTCGAGTGGGAAAAGTTCAACTTGTTGCTGTTTTGAATTTTATAAACAAGAAGTTGTTTTTGTTTCTACTGTCGAGGGCACAAACCATAAACACAACAGAAACATCTTGTCCGTCTAGTGGAAATTCACCTTAACTGTTACGACTAGGCTATAACGACTTTTTTGTAAACTAGGAAAGTGAACTAGATTTATAAAGAGCTACAACTTTTATTTGAAACATCCCTCCTGATAAAGTTATTTAAGGGGGCTTTTCTTTGGAGGCGTGGGGTAATGTTTCCTCTAAAGTGCTATCATAGTTGATAATACAATTCTACCATCTAAACAAAATTAATTCAGGGTGAAATTCAAAGTGTTAACTGGCTAATGATGCTAAACAATAATAATGTTGATAGTGATTTCAGTGTATTCATAGAAAAAATTCAGTCAATTGTAAGTTACATACTCCTACAGTTAAATTGAAAAATAAATGTAACTTTCCTAATTGGTTTTCAAAAGAACTTAGAACTTTAATGGTAAAAAAGAAAATTCTGCACCTCAAATTTAAAAGAAATTTTCACTCTGTCAAATTATGATAGCTTCTCATGTGTTAGGTCGAAATATAAGAAGCTTAGTTTATTATGTTATAATGAATATATTGCATCTGTACAACAATGTATACTACATAATATTAAGTATTTCTGGAATTATGTAACTCTATCAAGAAAAGTAGTTCTTTGCCTAGTATAATGCAACTAGATAACCTACATAGTGTTAACATTGTAGAAATTGTTAATATGTTCGGTCATCATTTCTCAAACGTTTACGCTAATCGTTCTCCTAATTCCGGCAATCCACATCATATTTTTAATTTCAACAAATCTACAGAAATTTCCTCAATTCGAATTACTTCTGAAGCAATATTAAAGAAATTAACTAGTCTCAATACCAACAAAGGTTCCGGCCCTGACGAAATTCCTCCGTTTCTTCTTAAAGTTTGTGCTCACTCTTGCCACTCCTTTACAATATTTGTTTAATTTATCTCTTTCCAAAGGTGTATTTCCATCTTGTTTAAAAATTAGTGATACTGTATCCTTATATAAGTCTGGAAATCGGACAAATATAAAAAATTATCGTCCAATCACTATTCAGTCTTTAATTGGCAAACTATTTGAATCGCTTGTTTTAGATGAAATCTCTCCCTCTGTCAGACCACTTATTTCCGATGAACAACACGGTTTTTTCAAAGGTCGTTCTACGTCTACTAATCTCCTCATCTTCCAGCATTATATTATTTACGCCTTCAGTTTAAGGGCTCAGGACGATGCAATATACACAGATTTTTCCAAGGCCTTTGACTTGGTCGATCATAATTTTTTGCTTTTGAAACTTGAAGCATATGGTATTACAGGTCCATTGCTACTCTGGTTTCATAGTTTTGTAAGTAATCGCCAACAAACGGTCAGAATTAAATCTATCTATTCTTCTAAATTTAATGTCTCTTCTGGAGTACCACAAAGCTCACACCTTGGCCCGATTTTATTTCTTCTCTATATCAATGATTTATGCTCTTCCCTACAATCAGTTCGGTTTCTCATGTTTGCAGATGACGTAAAACTATTTCTTTCAGTACTCAGTCTTGATGATCGCATCATTCTACAAAACTCTCTTATCACCTTCATGATTGGTGCAGGCAAAATAATATGGTATTAAACAAATGCTCCGTTGTTATTTATTCTCGGAAAATCAATAACATACTCTTCGATTACAATATTAAAATGCAAGATTATCAGCTACTAAAGATCTGGAAGTATGGCTGGATAATAAGTCGACTTTCAATCTTCATATAGATACCACTTGCAAACGAGCATATAAATTGCTGGGCTTCATATATAGATCTTCTCGTGATTTCACTAATGTGGCTCCAATAATACATCTTTATTGTTTCATTGTTCGTCCTATACTGGATTTTTTTTTTTTTTTTTTTTAATGGAGGGGGGAAAATGCGTTATGCACCTCTGGGGATAATGTTCCCAGATGTGTGGGACTCTCACCCACTAAAAAACCCAAACTCCTCCTTACAGGCATTGAAACCCACCCTGGGACCACTTATCGCATAGCATCAGGGTGGTGCCTCGTATTAAGCCCTTTCAGGCTCCTTCTCCCTCGATACTACTTTATGCCAACGGTTGTAGGCGTTGGTCTAGCTCCTGTTTCTTCCGCCTCAGGACCATCTCGACGAAAGACGCTACCTTCACCCAATAATCCCGGCAGGACAGCATGGTCTCCACGATGGACTCGGGCGTCAAACGGCCTAATTCCTGTTCGAGACCGTTTCTCTCAACGGGCCATCTTTTGCACTCGAAGAAAGATGGGTGGGCGTCATCGAGAACTGAATCCCCGAAAAGATATGACGGATCACTCACCTTCCCCATCCTATATAGATACGAAGTAGAATACCCATGCCCCGTAAGGAACTGGGTAAGGTAGTAATTTACCTCGCCATGCCTTCTTTCCGCCCCATCAGTTGGGCTTGCAATCAGCTTCGCTGTCCACCTTCCTCGGCTATCCGTACGCCACCGTTCCTGCCAGGCGCGAATGTTATAATCCCTGGCTGTTGCCCTCGCCTCAGTGCCACCGAGTTCTTTCCTCAGATCATGTGCCATCTTCCGCTCCTGAGCCATCAGGTCGATTGGAGTCACTCCAGCCACCACCAGAGCTGCAGGCTCCGAGACCGTTCGATAAGAACAGGCGATTCTAAGAGCACCTCTTTTTTGTACCGATGCTATCTGCTTCCGGTATTTTTCTTTCTTAAGCCCGTCAGCCTAAACTTTGGACCCATACAAAAGTATAGCATTTGTGACTGACATCAGAAGTCGCCGTTTGCTCGTCGTCGGGCCCCCTAAATTTGCCATCAACTTGCTCAGCGCCGATGTCACTTTTGCGGCTTTGTCTGAGGAATGCCTTATATGTTCCCAGAACGAGAGTTTAGTATCCAAGCGTATGCCAAGATACTTGACCGCGCTCTTCGTTACCACTAACTCGTTCCCCACACGTATCTGTATCCTCGTGGGAATGTGCCTTCTGGTAAGCAGAACTATTCCTATACTGGAATAATATAATAATAATAATAATAATAATAATAATAATAATAATAATAATAAGCCTTTATTTAAACTAGATACATTTCACTTTGAACGAAAAAATAAAAACAATAACATAACTCAAATATAAAATAAAAAACAGTATTTAACTTCTTTTCGTGCCATAAATTTGAAATTGTTAAAATAAAAAAGTAACTTTTGGAGAAATGAAATACAAATGAACTGAATTTATAAAATTTACCAAACTTAAATAAAAATTAAATTAATGTTGATATTCACTAGGCCCATCTGAGGGCATAGACCTCTCCCAACCTATCCCAAGCTGTTCTGTCTTGTGCCGCTCTTTGCCAGAGACTGCCGGCGAAGTTTTCGATATCGTCCCTCCATCTACATCTAGGACGTCCTGTTTTCCTTTTACTATGTGTAGGAAACCAATCTGTTGTTCGTTTAGCCCATCTTTCTGGATCTAGTCTGGCTAAATGTCCTGCCCTTTTCCATTTTAATTCTAGAACCGCCAGTATAACATCTTTTACGTTCACCTTTTTTCTGATGCTAACAGCTGTCTTTTTTTCCATCTTTTTGATCCCCAGCATACTTCTTTCCATGGCGCGTTGGGTTTTCTCCAGTTTACTCGAGATATACGCGAATATACCATGGTATTTGGTCTCCATATACGATTACTATTATTAGTATGATTGAGAAAATACAAACAAAATTCTTAAAACTAGTCTATTTCCGTTGTCAATATCCTAAAAATAATTCTATAAATCTGGCTTCTCTAGGTGAACGAAGAAATACTGCTGATTTACTTTTTCTGCATGGTCTCCTCAATAATAATATAGATTCTTCAGAACTATTATCCTTTTTCAGTTTCAATGTCCCATCCGTTTCTACCCGTAACACTCGTTTATTTTATCAACACTTCTCTCGCTCTAACTACATCTTTCACTCACCAGTCAATAGAATGATGTACCTAGCAAACAGTCTTCCTGAGAATGTTGACCTAAACAATATAACAAAAACTAATTTAAAGAAAATTCTAAGTTCTCTAGAGATTAAGTACCGTAATATTAAATAAAATCTACTCACGATTAATTTTCACAAACATAAACTGGTTTTTATTCCCGACGTTATCCAGTCTAATATATTCTGTCATTCTAAAGGACATCCTTTAATGTGTCTGTCCTTTAATGTGACCTCCATCGTATTGTTGGTCTTGCTTCCCCCATTTAGAGTATCATTGCGCCCATATTTCGGTATGTTTATTCCTTTCTCTTCAGGAGTTGTGCGTTCTTTTGCCAGATTTCTCAACTTGATTTCTGCCAGAAGTTTCCTATTACTATTTTTTTTATCCCTTATTTGAATACCTAAGGTATTTCTTACTATGTTAATTTGTGTCACTTCAAATCGCCTATCTAATTTAATTAACCAGAAAAACCAGAACACAATTACCCAGAAAAAAACAAGTTATGGCGGACAGATATTCCAGATATTCTCCTTGATATTGAAAGCAAAACACCTAGTCAACAAACAAATATCCCTTTAACGAAGAACTGGATATTTTTGAGGGTGAAACTTAATAATATAACTAGCAACGCATTTAAAACTTACATATGATCAATTTTATGGTTACCATGGAGATCACTGAATCTATTAGGCCATTATTATTTTTGTAAACCAAATTAAAAACACACACAATAATTACAAAGATTACAGACAAAATTACATGCAAATTACTTCAATAAAACATAAATAAAAAAAAATGCGGCCCTATATATTATGCTAACTCCAGCAATATATATTGGCTATAAGTTCGACAGCCTGCCAACAGTTTTATCATTGACAATTACTCATCAATTATTATGCAACATTGAAAGTAAATTTACAATAACTACATGGTTGAATTTAAGCATACTAATCCGGCCGTTCATTATACAATTCAATGTTCAAATAACTAGTGCATTTTTAATTACCATCTGTGTGCTACCATTCATATCCATACAATTACGATATGCACCGTTGGATATTAAAGGACTAATACCGTGCATGCTGTGCGAATCACCAACCATAAATTTAAAATTATCATCTTGTGGCAATAAAAGCTTGGTAATGTCAGTGAAATCTGTGCTGTGTAAAGTGCCATATGAACATGTTAAGTTTTGTATCTGTGCGTCTTTTGATAAAAATTTGAATTGGTTAGTTTATAGGTGTTTGAAATGAATGGACCATTGTAGAAGAAAAATTGGCGGGAGTTTTTTTTTTTTAAGGTGAGTATCTAGTTTTTACTTTCTGTCGTAAGAGGGAGTGGATATTGATCTATTTTCTCCTGGGTGTCAGTATTGTTTGTAAAAAGAATATAGGTTTCGTGTAACGTGTAAAATGTGGAAGTGTATAGTGGGTTAGGTTAGTGTTCGCCCATGCTAAACCCCAGCAGCAGTTGCACAAACCAACTCCATGTGTAGGCCTTGTGTGTATTAATGTGAATGTTGGCGGTGTCACTGTTAAGAGGTGGTTGGTAAAGTTAGGCCCCGGGATAACCCCGCAGGGGGACCAAACTTTCTGAAGAAGAAGGGTCGTCTACTACCACTCCCCTCATAAATTTAGGTCTATCATCATTTCTATTTATTTTTATTTTTTGGTGTGAATTTTAGCTTCTTTCTAAAGGTGTCATTTTAGTACGAATCTGCCGTTGTTAGCATAATTAAATATGCCAGTAAAAAACCGTCATTTTTCATGGAAAAGTCAAACATAGAAAATGTCCTTTTTTTATTAAAAAAAACACAAAAAAAACCCTCTGTTTATAAAATAATAGAAGTAAACAAACAAACAAACAAACAAAAAACACAAATTCTTGGTTATTTCATCCCAATTTAAGAATATATTGAAGTCTTTCTTTTTTTTTTTTAAGTTTTATAATTTCAACTAGATATATTAAATGTCAAAAAAAGTCAAGAAAAAACACGCCGTGTTAATTTTAACAATACTTTATTGTATTTTCACAAGTTTCACTTTTTATACCAAACACATAGTTTGAATTCGAAATTGGTTATATAAATACAAACAGTATAATTATTAATGTAGATAGCTGGTTCGACTGTCTCCGTAAATGTTCGGCACTAATTGGGAAACATGTCATCACGATTTTTATCAAATAATCTCCTATAATAAAACATTTTCAACGTTTAAAGAAATTTCCTTTTTGCTGCGAGCATTTCTAATCAGAGAAAGTCATGTGAACTATTTTCAGAGATAACATTTTACTTCTTCTTGTAAGAGATAAGAGGTTGTATGAGTATATGTTAGGATCGTGTCAAAGTTTCTAAATTAAGTATTCATCGGAAATATATGTTATGAAGTGGACACTAGTATATATATATAAATGATTTAATGCATGCAATATGGGTGTGGGTGTCTAAACCAAATAGTTCTAAAACGAAAAATTGCAGTTTGCTCATACATATTATGTTATTATGGAAGATTCTTCTCGACCGTTACTTGTATGAAGGAAAAGGATTGTGAGTTTCGGTCTTTTTAAAAAATAAGAAAACTTAAATTCTTGCCAACGTTTCGACAATATATTGTCTTTTTCAAGGCATAAAAAAACAAAAAAAAAACTATTAAATAATAAATAATAAATGGTTCACTATTATCTGTGTTGTTGAGGTGTTCTCAACATTTTATTTCCAAAATTATACATAAGTTTTTAAGTTGTTATGTTTTGAAGATATTTAATAGTTTTGTTTTTGTTTTTTTATGCCTTGAAGAAGACAATATATTTGCCGAAACGTTGGCAAGAATTTAAGTTTTCTTATTTTTTAAAAAGACCGAAACTCAGAATCCTTTTCCTTCATATTATGTTATTCCGTTTATGTTATGCCCGCCACTCGACTGGGACGCTTCTTTTTTTCTCCTTCTTCTTCTTCAGCTTTTCATAATTTTCTTGAAAAATGATTCCTACGATTTTCTTTAAACCTTGTTAAATCACTATCATTATTTGAAAATAAATCCAATGTAATTGATTTGAGGAAGATTTTCTAGGGTACCCATTTGTAAATTAGTGGGTGCTATCATACAATGTATACATATTCTCAGGTAAACATCAATCTACCTCCTCTAAAAAAAAATGCTCATTATCTGTAATTTATCTGGTTAGTTTATTTATATAATTAAAATGGTGTTAATTAATTAAATTGAAAACATGTAAAGTCGTGTTAGTGTTCTCGATAAATATTTTTTTGTTTTGACAGTACTGAAAGCGAAATGCGAGAAGTAAATATAGAAAGTAAAGTGTAAATAAAGTGCAAGTGTAAATGTGTAGGAAGTAATTGTAACATGGGTAAGAGGTATTCAGGAACCTGTTTGAGATTGGCTGCACTCTGCAGAACTCTTCATTGCCTTATCCTTCATTGCCTTTTAGTTAACAATTATAAAAACTTAAAAATACTCGGGGCTTACATATGACTTAATTAATTTCGGTTGCCATAAAATATTCATGCATTTTTAAAAAAAAAAAAACAAAATCTTAGTTCAAAAAAAACATCAATACTAACACATACAAAAAAGACACACAAAAATCGATTATACACTTACACTATATAATGCAAACACTTAAATTATGCTAACTCCATCAATAAGTATTGATTATAATTCGGACACTGTGCCAATAATTTTAACATGCATAATTACATCTCATTTAATATTGAGTTTAGAAGTTAAATATGTGATAAATACTTGGTTGAACTGTTCTATAGTGATCGCACCGTTCTCTTTTACATTGAATTTTATAATTAACAGCTCATGGAATATAACAATTGGTCTATATCCATCTATATTTATACTATATACATATGTACCGTCATATGTGAACAATATAATACCGAAAACAGTATGTGAATCGCCGACAGTAAATCTTAAATGGTCACCATGTGATATGAGTTTAACGACTTCATTAGCGTCATCATTTTGTAAATTACATACTGAACAAATTGGAATTTGTGTAAATTTGGAATTAGAGAAAACATTGCAATCGCTGCAATATTATCGTCCAAAACAGTGGGCTGTACGGAGGAAGTGTAGAAGGTAAGTGTTTCTTGTTTATTTTCTCTTACATTCTGGTACTAGTGGCGTCCAACAATGTCGCCTAAGCCAGCTCACTTCCAGCGTTCGGACTGTCTATCTTCTCCCGTTACAGTCACACTCTCGCATTACCGGGATCATGAGCTGCAATGAGACTCCTAGAGGAACAGAAAGTATAAAGAGCGCACAGCTGGCTTTGAATATCCAGGACATCCGCTGGGGGGGTCCAGCGAGCTAATTCTGAGCTAATGTTTTATAAAAATGCATATGAACGGTGCTGTCTTTGTTAGGTTGCTGAACGGTATAGCAGCATACCGATGAGTCCTGTGGATCTATGGTCTAGGAATAATGAATTTTGTTCACAGTAATCACTTCAGAGAAGCAGTTTAATTAATAATTAAATTAATTTATCTAATTAATAATTTTGAAGTAATATAGTCATTTTTACAAACTAAAAATGCACTAATTGAACTAGGCTTTTTTATTTTATTTTTATTTATTTATTTTTAATTGAATGTTTAAACAAGATCTAAAAATTTTTTTATTAATGGTTTTAATAATAGCTATATATATATATATATATATACACCTATATTTAATATATATTATATATACCTAATATATATATATATATATATAATACACTTACACTATATAATGCAAACACTTAAATTATGCTAACTCCATCAATAAGTATTGAGTATAGCCTAGTAGGTGAACTAGGCTTAAACTATAGGTAACAGGGCGCTATCTAGGCTATCTAGTAGGGGCGCGAAAAACTAACGATGCTTTGTAAAAAAGGTTATAAAAAATAGTTTTCTCGCTGATATATATATATATATAAGCTATTAATAAATTTAAAAACATATACTGTGCGGGTTTAGTCTGAGCTGCCCCTATAACTGTTAATTCAGATTTGATTATATAGAAGTAGTTTGTGACCGTAGTAGTCTTGAATAAGACGAGGTCGCAAACGACGATTAACAATTTAGTTTCCTAAACTGTTATTACTTTTATATTTTTAAATGTCACAATTTAAAGGAAGTGTATTGATAAATTCTTTTAATGTTGAATTCCGGTTTCTGTACGAATATTATAATTTCTGATAAAGCAAGGAGAGAGTCTGTAATTATCTTAGGATTTTATTTTGTATCATTTAGATTTTGTTTATAACGGGATCCGCTGCGCCTCCTCACACAGGACAACGTAAGTAATTAACGGTCTTATTAATGAGACATATAATAAAAGGCCGAATTTTACTTTCAGTTTGGACTTCATGTTTAGTAGGGAAGATATGCGACAATCTAGCATAAGCCAGTTTAATTTTTTTTCCTCCATGTGTATTTTCCATAGTTGTGATTTTTAGATTTTCGTGCCAGAAGGTAATTAGTCTTCAGGGCCTTAGCCAGTCATGGGATTGCCATTTCTAGGGTGGTTATGCATACCCCTTCACTGGTTCAGATCTCTGGTGATCTAAAATTCCTACTTCTTGAGATAGCGAAATCATCCCTCAGGTTACAGAGAGTAGAGAGCTGCTTGACCTATATCAAACAGCAAGCGCAGTGCAGAATCTGGACCAAATTTTCTGTCATTGAGCAGATCCCCTCTTCACTTGTTTGATACTTTACTACGTGAAGCGAATGCTTCGCGGATTCCCTCTTCTTACTTCTTTCTTGGTCTTCTTCTGGGCCGACGCCCTTTTGTGTGAGACTACATTGCGAGGCCCGCAAAGAAGGGCGTCGAACCAGAGGAAGGCCAAGAAAGAAGTGGAAAGAGGGAATCCCCGAAGCCTTCGCTTCTCATAGTAAAGGATGGAACAAGAAAGGGATCTGATCAATGACAGAATAGTTTGATCCATATTCTGCAAAGGAACCCTTACATCGCACCAGTAGTATAAAAGGGGAAGATTAAGTAACTAAGTTCTATATGTGTACACCAATTCAGCCTCCTATCTCAAGTGCACCGGACTGTTTCCATGGTATAAGCTACATTGTTGATAGTTATATTACCAGAAGTAGGTGAACTAGGCTTAAGCTATAGGTAATAGGGCGCTATCTAGGCTATCTAGTAGGGGCGCGAAAAACTAACGATGCTTTGTAAAAAAGGTATATAAAAAATAGTTTTCTCGCTGATATGAATAATGAAGAGTATTAGAAAGTTATATTTCATAACATATATAAATGTATATAGTTAAATATATATATAGTTAAATATATAACATATATTTCATAATATATGTTATAGAACTATTTATTTTATTTCTATAGTAATTTAATTAAAATATATAAGAGGTATGCAACAAGTATAGAATGAATTGAAATTTAAAAAAGAACTCTAGTACATGTCCTCACGCTTTGGTCTAGTGGCTAGCGCACTTGTCTTTGGTGCGAGAATTCAGGGTTCGATTCCCGTGAAGGCAAAGTCGGTGTTGACCCAGCATCGTGGAAAAATGGAAAGTTACAGCTGGTAACGCATCTAGATAGTGAAGGCCGGAATTAAAAACAGCGAGGGAACCGCGGGATGCTTACCATACGTCCGTCCCCCAAACAAATCGCTGTCTGGCGTCAAGCCTTGGCTCTTTATGGGCTCTTGCGCCATACTTTTTTTTTAGCTAGTTTATGTAAACTATATCTGAAAATGTTTTTTATAAACCGTTATTTTCGCTTTAAGAAATTATTGTGAACTATAGAAAATAGGGTTTATAAGAAGTTTACGTGTATTAGCTGGCACCGGCTCGGAATAGCGTTCTTTTGGTTAATAAAGGACAACAAATTAAATAAGGACGATTATTTAGATGCAACAGATATTTTGTTTGTATTTTAAAAAATTAGACTGGTTACAAAATGATAGACGGTGCTATATGATTGCACCCAAAAGAAAGTTTTTTTTTTTTGTTTTTTTTATCCTACGCCGGATACTACTTGCTTATCGGCGAATCGGACAGACCAATATCTTATAGAGGTCTCCGTGTAACTTAAGACCCAAAAGAAAGTGTAGTTGTGGAATTTGTGGTGAAAGCATGATGCTTGCAAACAAATAAAGGCAAAATGCCATCATAATGTGCGTAATTTTGTAATTGTACAATCTGATATGCAAGGGTGTTTAGGGAAAAATATATAAAAAAACAACAGTGATTTACGAGTTGGACCGACGTAGAGTAAATATTTTACGCAACCCCCCCTCTCTCGCGATTAACAATTATATAAAATTATGTTTTTTAC
This sequence comes from Triatoma infestans, assembly GCA_011037195.1. Taxonomy (NCBI): domain Eukaryota; kingdom Metazoa; phylum Arthropoda; class Insecta; order Hemiptera; family Reduviidae; genus Triatoma; species Triatoma infestans. The sequence goes on from JAAEAF010001728.1 coordinate 169,737, forward strand.
GTTTTTATAATTGTTGTACATTTTATCTTGCCATGGGAAGTATGTGGCGCTTCCAAACGCTGCCTGTGATAAAATTCAAAGTAATTTTTTTAAGAACAGAAATAAAATATTAGCCTTAAAAATATAGGTGTAGGTCAGTGATGGGATTATTCGAAATTATTTTTATTCGTTGCTACAGAAAAGGAAACAATTATTTAATAGGCACAGTTTATTTGTCTTCCTATTAGTAGTTTTACAAATAAAATAGGACCTTGGATATTTGACGTATGTCTGTCTATATTTAAGCTTCTAAGTATATTTATTTTCATAAGCAATGTAATAAACATACGTAGTTATCTACCCTGTTATATAAAAATATTAGAATAAATCTATGACGTCTTTATGTCACGTTTTTGATACCCGTGTTTCTGTCGGACCAATTCCCGAGAGTTTCCGGTAACATACCACCAAGCTGCCGAATTGGCTGCTATAGTAGTAGTCACAATATAATACAATTGTATATATTTCAAAATATACAATTACTTTTGGCCGTGAACTTTACCGCCACATTCTGCTACATTGAACGCTTCCTGGCCATTTTGCATCAATGCTGGTTATTTTTTCATTGACATCACATATAACCTGCAACATGCACATTTATTGAAGCATAATTTCTGTTTATATAATCGTCTCCAAATTCTTTTGGCTTTTTAATTTCTACATGTGTACAGTCTAATGAATCAGAGAAATTTTCCGTGATAGTCTGCTTCTTTTTGTGGTGAAGGACCGGTTTGAGCGCTCGTCCATCATCAGGATGTTATGTTAAAACAGTTGATAAAACAGTTGTTTGTTAAACCAGTTTTGATAACACAGACTGGCACAGAGCAAAATCAGTTTATGACTGGGCGAACGCCTGAAACCAGTTATTAACCACAAAAAGAAGCAGGCTATCACGGAAAATATCTCTGATGCTTTCCAGCTCTGCGGACCAACCATAACTATAATCTAATGCACCCACAACTGTAGCAATACGAAACTTTGAAAGTCACTCCCGTTTAGCATTGTTTATTTCCTTAGCAGTTAATGGAAACTGTATCCAGTGACTGTCTGCTTTATCCATAATACTGTCCATACCAATAGCTACTTTTCTTACAAACTGTTGTACGATCCCCTCCGAAATCTACTACAACGCCGCTCAGGAAACCTGGATCATTGCGATAACGTAAAAATATTTCCACTTTTGGCCCTTATGGAAGTGTTCCGCTTCTATTCTCAGCAGGATCGTCCAAAAATAATCGCTAATGGAATCAGCACTCACACTTTGAAATCGTATTAATTTTTTGTAAATATCGGCACTTAACGTTGACGTTGTTTATAATATTTTCTTCGACGTTCGTGCTAAATGCAGCCACTTTTAAGCAAACGATCACGTCAAGTTTAAATTTCACCAACCTCGCAAATTCAAGAGCATTTACTTCTAGCCAGCAGGATCTACTCAATTTTATTCCCAGGATTTTTAAGTATCTACTTGTCGCTTTCGATGAGACCAGTCAAGAAGAAGCATTTACTGACGTACGTGAGTATTTACTCTTTCTGTTCATATATCAGAAATATGATATATTTTAACCTCAAGAAAAGGGCACAATAAAAAAAAGGAAATTCAGGACGATCTTTAAATGATTTATAACACCAGGGGATTGCTGTTAGTCCATGTTCCAAAGCAGTTTTAGACAATTTTAACAAATGATCAACTAGTCTAAATGTTAAGTTTAGGTTGAAATCGTGTCAGTGATTTGCTATAAACCTACGTCGTGTCCATATTGCTATGAATTTCTTCAGGGTCGAGCCACCTTGAACACTGACAAGACCCACGTTAGAACAGAAGGAGTTGGGTCCCTTCCTCCGCCATCTTGGCTGTAGGTGGTGGGCGGGGCTTGATTTTCCCTTCCATGCCCACGGTAGATTGGTGGGAGATTTAGACCTCTTCACCGACGCTGAAGAAGCTCATTGCAATATGGGCGAAACATCGGTTATATCAAACCACTGACAGAAACCGTATTTTACTATTTATGGAAGCCATATACCTCCACTGCACGGTGATGGTTTGGAATATGGACGAACGTTACAAGTTGTAGTTAATCTTTTTATATAGCTGGGTAGATATTCCTATGTTTTTACATTATATATGAAAATACATATACTTAGATAGTTAAATACAGACAGACATTCGTCAAACATCCCAGGTCTTATTTAGTTTGCCAAGCTATTTAAAAAGAGAGGCCAATAAAAAATAATAACTAGTAAATATTATTTCCTTTACTGGAACAACGAATACAAATTTATTCATTATTCGAAGAAGTTTGAATACCCATCAATCTGTGATAGTGATAAGAAACAGCATTTATTTTCATCACACTTGTTTTCCCTTAATTTTGCACGAAGAAACCTTCGTACCACATGACAGGTGGTAAACATAAATGGAAAACCTAATTTGACCTTCCTGCGATTATTCTTATTGAGATATTTTATTCATACATACGCACACACACAGAACTTTCGATAAAAACATTTTTTTTCGTATTAAAGGAAATCCAAAGCATGTTGTTTCCGCTGAAAACTCAATTTCAAACGTTTGACACGATCGCAATACTTATGGAAGTTTTAATGTTTGTGTTACTTCTATTATAGAAATCATGTCACATTTTTAAAATATGATAATAATAAAACCATGAATTCGTAGAATGGTTGAAGTATGATGCTGATCAGAAAAATTGTTTATTTCTGTTTAAAATTATAAAAGTAACCAAAAAGAAACTTAACTGATCATTATTATAATTTTTAGATAAATAAACAGATTAATCAGAACACAGTGCAAAATCAAGTTTCTATGCTGCATTTGTTATAATACTGTTCGTCAGAATGTGCTGGGCGGAAGCAATAAGACAACAAACAATCAGAATTGTCCACAGCCTTACATATCGTTCTCCAATTAAAATTATGTGTTAAAAGAAATAAATAAAAAAAAAAGATCAAAAGTCGTTACTGAAAAAATATTGTAAATACTATTTATATAGTTAAACTATATATTAAAGTAATTACATTTTAAACAGCTGTATTACTAAATCATGTGTTCTTATATAACCAGTTGTTAAATAAACTAATTCTTTAATGTTTACAACATTAGTGGAAAGCGGTAGGTTGCTTACTAACATTTAAGGGTAAAGTGGGAGGGTTTATAGATAAACCTCAGTAGTATATTTAGTTACGGTCAAATACCTCCGTGGGCCCTGTCCCTCACCCAAACCCACTCTGGCCGCTTTAAAGTGGAACAACTTTTTGTAAACAGATTTACAGCAAAAGTTCCTATAAAGTTTGAAACTTGTTAGAAATAGGAAGCGTTCATAGGAGATGTTTGGCGGGGGAAGTGTTACAAATGGATTAGTAAGTGGAAAACACACAGACCCCCAACTTAAAACCGACAGACACACACACAGTCGTATGCAGTGGGATAGTAAAATGTTTTGTCAATATAAATATGAAAAGTTTGTTTTTTTAATATGTTGGATTCCGATATGTTGGACACCCTCCACCTCCACCCCAAGTGTATCTCAAAATGTAACCGAAAAATGTGTCAAATAAAAAAGTTGTTGATCATTTTATGAAAGATTGGCCACATTTTATGTGAGTTTTTATGAGGAAATTTTTGGAGCTGTTTTTAAAATAAAATAATCGCTAAGAATGGAAAACATTCAGTAAAATTGTTATTGTCGGTTTAACGATTTTGAACAAAGTCGGGAAGTAAAAACATAAACAAAAAAAAAATCTTGCGTTAAGCCTCACGCAACTGTCTCTTACAGCCGTTTACAAAATTGTAACGGATAAATTTTATAGTTAGTGCATCAAATTTAATGAAATTCGTCGGTGTTTTTTTTTTTTTTGAGAAATCGCGAAAACTGGGAAACTGTTCAGTAAAAAAGCGCTTCCGGTTTACTAGTTTTCTTGAAACTCGGAATTTGGGCAATCTATTTCTTTCTAATTAATTTTGTTTAGATGGTATTGAATAATCAACTATGATAGTATCATAGAGGAAAACATTGCCCTAGTCTCTGTCCTAGTTTTATTTTAGTTACATTGTTTTTAGTGTAAATTTCTAGTCATTAAAATAACTCACTAATCATAGTTAAATTTCTAATACCTTACTCATCAATTCTTCTATGTATTCTTAAAATTACTATTTCCTTTTCAAAACCACTCGTGCCACACTACGAACATACATCTTCCAACGTCCACCTACTACACTACAATACCATTTTTCTCTAACAGCGAAAAGTGTTTTGGGAAGAAGATGGCATAAGTTTGGGAATATGCATAGGAACACCAAGAAAACCCGCATAAAGGGCACTTCTATCTATCTACCAAGACATTGAGTTATCTAAAAAAAGAAAATATTTTCACCATTCTTGGATTTAACTGTTTTCTCGTTATTTTTACTCATAAAGGATTTTCGTCGAGATTTTCCAACAAATCATAACAAAACAAAACAAAAACAAAAAAATTACAAAATGCCACTTAATTCTTCAAATGTAAAGAAAAGAACAAAATATGTGTTTTGCATATCTGCATTTTTGTATATAATCCAGTTTACTAAACTACGTTAATCCACTTTAAAGCTTAACCCATTGTGGGCGTATCTAAAAGACTATGTAAAACTAGTCTGGAAGACAATAATATATTTAAAACAAAAAAAAATTGTCATTAGGGAACACAAAAGGTTAAATACATAATTGTGTTTGTTGTCAAATGACATGGAAATGATTTTTCTTGTATGCAGGGAAATTTACTTTTGAAACCCGCCTGATAGTATGTTATACCTTTTGGAAGAAAAAGTGAAAAAGGGCGGCTTTCATTTTGACGTCATTCTAGCAACTAAATATAAAAAAAGGTTGTAAATTGTCACAGGATTTTTTTTTTTTTTTGGTTTCCCTTTCCTGATATAAAATTTGCTTATTCAATTATCCAAATCGCTTAATCTATCAGGTTTCGGGAAGTGATTCAGTAATGATACTGCTATTGTAAGATGAACCCTGTAAAAGATCGCAGGGCCACCGCGTTCCAAGCTACTTTGACAGAGGGAGTATTAATATACATAAAAACATCCAGCATCATTGTAAGTTAGTCTAACGAACCATAGCACTAAGATAATAACAGCTGTATCCAGTCTTTCCAATTAAATACATTCACAGCAATAAATACATTCATACAAAGACGATTATTTACTTTCTCTTAATGCAAATGCATGGTTCTATTAATTGATAATTTTCAATTTCTCCAAATTTGGGATTTTTTTTACAAAATATTTAGAGACCTCTAATATTAAAAAGGTGGAGGAAACTTCACTGTTGGGAAAAGCATTCTTCTCTCTGGTCCCTCAGAAAACTACTAAAATAAAATCTCTTGGAAAAATGTTTGAAACAAAAATGAAAGGTCTATGTTTTATTGACTACTATACCAACACTCAAATATGCTGTTGTTTCTCGTTTGCGAGAAAATTACGCAAGACTGGAAAGATCATTGAATAAACTCGGAATATTGGTAATACATTAAATACTTATTAACATTGGAGGCAGATCTGAATAATATACGGAAATGTTGAAAGAGATCAATTTAATATTTCTGATTTTGAAGACATTCTCTTTCAAATTCGTAGTAATACGGCTAGAAATACTAAAGATTTAATGGTTTTAAAAAATAAATGAGGGGTTAGAAGGGAACGGAGGCTATCAAGTTTTCAAAAATGAAAATAAAGGACTACAAGAAATCATTCATCAACAATTTCAGATTTAAAATTATTAATAAATCATGATAGAGGAAATAATACAATTATTGATAACTTGGAATAGCCAGCAGACTGAAATGGACGGTTTAAATATTATTAGTATTGAAATGGAAATAAATTTGGAAGTTAATGATATAGTTAGAATGCGCAGACCCTGCATGTAAGGAACAAGTCGACCTGTTTGAGTTCATTTGGTTTTTTTTTAAATGTAAAAAAAAAATAGATATTCAAATAATTAAGTGTGTATGTGTGAATGAAATAAGCTAATTTGGAACGGAATCAGAAACGCGCAAGATTTTTTGCCAGAGATGCTTGCTACCAGAAAAAATTTATAAACTTATTTGTAGCACTAACTGTGCTATAATCAGGAGTGATAAATATAAATAAATACGAAAATGTTCTCTTTGGAAGAGGTTAAAAACTTGAGCGAGAATTTAGATTCAATGCTGATATTACATCATTAAGTGATATCTCAAACGAACATCTTCGTAGAGAAGCTAGAATAGTGAATAAGCAGCCGAAAGTTACTAAGAAGGTTTTGAGGGTTGCATCGAGGATTGCAAGTAATAAATCAGGCTCTCTTAACAATTAGGTGAGGCAAGCAAATAAGAGAAGTGTGGAAGATTACATATCTGCTACTTATTATAATATTGTACGATAAAACTTTTTCCATGTAAATCAAATAAAAGTAATTCTACTAATTTTCTATCGAGATATAGAATACAGTAGCTAAAGTATCAATACGCACATACACACATATGAAATAAAATTCTAGAGGCTAACTTCATCGTATAAGGAGTGTTTGCGTAGGTCGATACTGATATTGAAATTGCATATACATTGTAATATTGTATATATGCACACTGTAATATATATACACTATAATACATATATATATACGTATATCTACATATGTATATAACATACACACTTGCACATACATATCGATATTAAATATCGAAAATAACCTACCGTCCAGGGAAGACATTCGTTTTAGCATATGAGGCGATGACGCCAAAAAAAAAGAAAGATAAATATACATTCATATTAGATAGTAAAATAATATTATATAGATACAAATATTTTGCCATGTTAACACATATTAATTTCTCTTATTAAAATTGAAAGTATTTTCTCTTTCCCTTGCTATAAAAGAAATGTATAATCTCTTACTAAGAGGAAGTATTGCGATCGTAGCTAAGTTTCCAGATTCCGATTTCACCGGAAATAGATATTTTAGGGTTCCAAAATTACGAAAAAATGTTTTTAGCAAATTATCTGTTATCAGAATATCTCAAAAACGAATATCTCAACCTTCGTATTACGTTTAGGCATTACCACCGTATCAGACAAGAAGTTTTCGGGCACTTCCACTAACCGGAAGTGCGATTTTACTACATTTTTTTTTCAGTTTTTCGTGTTCTTTTCTCGAAAACAGCACCAGCGATTTTATTTAAATTTCATATACTACCTACACACATAAATACTTATCACTCATATTTCAAAACATATTCCTGGAAAAATTGGTACTTTAGTGGGGTTCTGGGGGAACAGTGCTTTGCAGTAAAGTACCATTTCAATATCATATGTAGTATTACCACATACATAATATTAATACACGTTAGAAGTAGTGCTAGAATTCGAAATTTGAAGAAAATTGGTCAACCGGAAGTGCAATCTTACAGAATAAGTTTCTGAGTATTTTGGAATTTTCTTGAAAACAGTTACTACGAATTCCTGTATACTGGGAACGCTTGCTGTATAGATGAAAATGTATAACTTTTATTTGTATCATTTTTCTGAAAAAATTGTTTTTAGAGGGGGGTATTGGGGGTTTGTCAGTTAGTTTAAATTGCAATTTTCATTTGTTGATTTTTATATGGAGTCGCGAAAATTGTTGGAGCTGTTTTTGAGAACATCTCAAAAAACGGAAAAATCCATTCAATAATGTCGCACATTCGGTCAACTGATTTTTTTCAAACTGGGCATTGTAGCAACATATATAATTCTGAAGAAAATTGCTGAAATCATTTTCGAGAAAATCGCAAACAACTAAAAAGTCCATACAGTTGAAAGTCCATCCATCCGGTTGGCTGATTTTGAGCAAAACCTCCTTAACTATTAGATTAGATTAGATTTTTATTTTTAGTTATAAAACAAAAGTATTTTCTAGCCAGTGAGTCTGGTTTACAATTTGCACAGTACATACAAAAAAAAAAAAAAAACAATAGAGAAAACAGCAATACAAAATAAAGAATTTAGTTATAGGAAAAATGTAAAAATGCAAACTATGAAATAAATACATGAATGGACTATAGTACATACCAATAATATAAGAACAAACTAAAAATATAATCCTACACACTGAATACAAATTTTAACTCCTTATTAAATTAGCATTTCTTCTTAATAACAATGAAGTAATAATAATAATAATAATAGTAAAATTTAATAATAATATAAATCAATGTTGGAAATACCTAAACTGGAATTAAACCAATTTCCAAGTGTTGTTACAAATATATCTATAATAACTGCTTCATTATATTTTATAAAGAAAGAAAAGATATAATTAGCCAAATCAAAGACAATATTAATTGTCAACTGCTTGTTGCATGTCCAAAATAAATTTTCTAATTCTTAAAGCTTGACAAACATAGCAATAAATGTCATTAATTTTATTTACATCGTTTACTTCCAATAGTCGGATAACTTTGAAATATGATCACTGTTGTTGCATAGATATTTATTGATATATTTCTCTCTATTATGCTTATACATAGGGCAGGTCAAAAGGAAGTGATAAAGATCGTCTGCAATTTTAGTATTACAAATCTGACAGACTTTATCTTCATTAAAACGATATAATTCACCTTTATAAAAAATTCGTAAATTTTTAGGTTGACTCAGTCGTAATTGAATAATCAGACTATGTTTGCAAATATTGCTTCTCAATTTTAAATAACTTTCTGGACCTTTAAGGCTACTAATTAATCTATAATTTTCATTAAAACGGGAATTAATCACTAAATTTATATCTGCCGATAAAAATGATTTCTAATTTTCGCAGATATAGCATTTAAATCAATTTTAGTGTAATTGTTATCTTTTTTTTCGAGTATATGAAGTGCTCCAATTGTGACAAGCTTCTCTCTTAGCTGCAAGAACCAGTTATATCTATTGTTATTCCACCAATCATCTATTCATCTATTCACCTAATTCCACCAATTTATTCAAACAAAGTTTTGGAGGACGACTGTCATCCATGTTTTGAACTTTTTGCCACCATTTAGCCATCCTAATAAAAACCTCATTTTCTATGCGGCTGGTACCTGTCTCTAGACGAACAAAGTGGTTCGGAGTATTACGAGCTAAATGGAAGATTGATTTGTAAAACCTAAGTGCAACAACTTCCAATTTTGGACAATATAAAGGACTCCATACTTCCGAGCAATATAATAATACAGAATTCACCATAGCCCTCAATAATTCAGACTTCGTTATTTAGCGAATCAGATTTTGATCTCAGCAAGATGTCTCTTATTTTACTTGAAGCTAAATTCGCTTTTTTCACAAATAAGTTTGCAGTCAATGAAAACCTCCCAGATGAAAAAAAGGAAACCCCTAGGTAATTGAAGGATTTGCAAATTTCTATTTTCTCTTCCCTATAATAAAACGATTTGTAGTTTTTAGGGAACCCCCTTCTTTAAATATTACTATTTTAGTTTTTGTGGTATTCAATGATAATGAGTTCTTTTCACAGTAACAGGATAAAATTTTTAATTTCCTTTGAGCGCCGGACCAACAGTTATCAAGGAGAACGAGATCATCAGCGTATTACCCCAACCAGTTCTTTATTATTCCTCAAGTGAATGCCCAGCGGGCTACTCTCTGTAAAGTGTGATATTAAATCACAAATGAATAATGAAAAAAGCAAGAGCCTCAGAGAGTCTCCCTGCAGAACACCCTGTGTAATATCAACAGTTTCGGTCTTTGCTCCATCCCTCAGAACTAGGACCGCGTTATCATATCCACTTTTCAAGCTTTTTATGTGCTTACTACTTACTCCGTAATAGTGTAACTTGGGCCATAATTTGGAATAGTCTAGCGAATCAAACGCTCGCTTGAAATCCACGAAAGCCGCAAAAAGGGTACCCTTCTTTCGCCGGGAGGTAATATTAATAGCTGAATAGAGAGTAAATACGCAGTCAGTACAGCCCCTTCCAGGCCTGAAGCCATTCTGCTCTTCTGGAACGAGTTAGGATCTTTTGGATCTCCTTTCTTATACAAATGAAAAATTAAACTTCGCCCCATTTATCCGGCACTAACTCATTATTTATAATACAGTTATACAGATTATGAAGGTAGTGTTCCCATTTAGGAGGCATGATTTTAAATTTCATAAGGGAGACCATCCGAGCCTGTTGCTTTACCTTTTTTACTAGCTGCAATGGCTGACTGTAATTCAAGTAAAGAAATGTTACTATCTAAAATAGGATCAAAATTCACGTTATACTGTTTACCCTTTGACCAGAGTAAATGTGCCTATAAAAATCGAAAAAATTTTCTGTGGTGACCGGACTGTCTTTAGGTTCGTTTCTCTTAAATTGTTTTATAGAAGACCAAAATAATTTAGCATCTGTAGTATGTGACAAGTTTTCTAATAGTTGATTAAAGTATTTCTTTTTAGCTTGTTTAATTATATTTTTATATAACTTCCTACATTTGGTAAATTCAAAATAGATATCATGGGAGTAGTAATTTTTCTTTAAATTTTTATAGGAACTTCTAACATTTCTTTTCGTGATCTTACAATCTTCATTGAACCACGTGCTATCTCTACTAACCGTAGTAGGAGAAGGCCTATACTTTCTGTATTTCATTAAGCCAGAAGTAGTGCACAAGACCGGAAACAATTACTTAGATTTTCGCAGAGTAAATTAACATTATCTGAGTTAAAATAAATATTATTGGAATGATTTAAAAAATATAAGGAATCAGCCACACATTGTTTGCTCATACAAAGTGAATACCTTTCGATATCGGTATCCTTATATTTTCTTATGTTTTCACCACAATTCAAGTTTAATGATAATAGCAAAGGTAAGTGACAAGAAAGTTCGGGTTCGCAAGAAACCAGCTTATCATATATTACTTGGACCAAATTAGGAGAAACCCAAATTAGGAGAAATTTGTATCTATCACACTCATACCTCTAGCAGTTATATCAGTGAAATGAGCTGGGCTATCACTAAATGTCCTACCATTTAACACCAAGTATCCAATCTCTTCCATGTAATTAACTAATTTTTAACCTCTGGTATTATGGATAAGATCGAGCGAATCCCTTCTGCTTAATAACCTAGTACTCTCTAATATGCCTTCTTCTAGTTGATTCATATTTCCAAGCCTTGCATTAAAATCTCCACCCAAGATAACATTTTCTAAATTACCAAAACTGTTTATACTAAACAGTACGTTCTGTAATGATGCGGTACACAGATCTGTATCTAAATCAGGACGCCAATAAAAATTACCAACTGCGATCGTCACAGATTTAATTACCATCTTTACAGTTATATTTAAATAGGTAGGTGTTAGTAGAGAAACATGATCACATTTATTTTTATCAACAAATGTCATTAAACCACCAATTGGCCTTCCTTTATCTTCAAATTTTAAAGCTTTCGAAGAAAATACATAATAATTAGAAAGCCAAGTTGGTTTAATGAAATTATCAATGGAAACAAAAGTTTCAGCAAGACAAATTACAGTATTAGTTAATAAGGAGTTAATCGACTCACCATCTAGATTAAAAAGCTTATTGTAACCCTCTATATTCCAAAAAATCAGTTTCGTCAGAATATTATCATTGAAAGTGTTAATAAGACGTCGTTGAGCGGTTATTTGTTTTTTGTTTTTGATAAACAAGAATCCAAAGAACCTTGTGATAAATAAATTCATTAACTCTGCTTACGTTTATAAGTTGGCTTCTTGCTGGCTTCTGATGTATCAGTCTCTGCATCATCTGTTCCATCACCAGAAAATTCAGCATCCGATATAGATTCGCTGTATTTTTTTAAAAGTTTTTTAATATCTTCTTGACAACGAGTAAACATTTCAGGAGAGTTCTTTTTTTCACGCACCATCAGTTTGTTATTTCTGAAACAAATATATTAAAAATTGCACTTACTCTGAGCATCTTTTAAAATTTTAAAAAGTTTGGCATTATATGGAGAAAGTAATTCTGAAATGAATATTGGTGTCGTAGGTTGCATTGACAATAACCCAATGTGAGTGTATTATGTTTCTCTTTTTTCAACTTTAAAAATTCAAGTTTATCCAATTGTCTCACAAATTTCACAACGATCGGACCCACAAGACTTTTGTTATTGATACGATAGCACGAATGTATTTTATTTTCAGCAAATTCGAAACCAATAGCATCACATATAATTTTAAATATAGCCATTATATTTTCTTCTTCGTTTTTTGGAATATTAGATATTTTAATCCATCGTAATGAGTAAATTGAAGCGCATCGTTACACTGTTGCTTATGTGTTACTATCTCTTTCTTCAGTTCGCATTTTCTTGCTTTAATTTATTAAATTTTCATTTATTTTAGAATCCATACTGTTTACGTCTTTGCGTAGAGAAGAGATTTCAAAGGTAAGAGCCTCTAGTTTGTTTATCAGCAAAGCAGTAACATCAGTTTGTTACACCTCTACACTACACTTAGACATATCTAATAAATTATGATATAAAACAATTTATACTTTCATTAATAGCTTCAAACTCGCTGCAAAGATTTCCTTGAAAATAACACTACAGAAAAGAGCGCAAAAAGAACTTTCCACCAATATCAAATAAATCACAGTTACTGAAATTTAACCACTATAAAAATAACTTTAAACACAGAGCGAGAAGCAAACAACCTGCTTCCTTCACAGTTCAAACCAAACTCGCAAAACCTTAACTATCAGGTCCCATACTTGCTCTTAAACTAAATTTCAAGTTTGAACTTTCTACGATTCTTGGTCTTTGTGTTACTTGACCAAACACACATATACGCCATAACTTCTAAAACCCACTTTTTCGGACTCAGAGACCTTAAAAGTTTATATCCGGTGAAAGCACAATATCGGAAGTTTGACATGATCGTATACTTTTCTTTTAGAGCAAGTCAGAAAAGAAAAATGTGCAAATGGCTGTTTGTTTCACTTCCTAGACCCTTCTGGATCGCATCCGTCCGTCAACTGTTGGACAGGACGTTTTCCGTTGTTCTCGCTTGGCATGCATCCAAACAAAAAGTAGTAGATCATGTGCGAGTTTCATTTTTTTTTTTAATTGTTTTTTTATGAAGCTTTAATTGAAAATATTTTTAGGTTCCAAAAACAATTCCCTTTCTAAGGAAAAAAGTATATCTTTTTTCTCACTAGGAACATTTATGTGAAAATATAATGAGAAACACGCACCTCCCTCCCCCCCCCTGTTACAGCAATATTCACTTCTATAAATTTTCTAAATATTCTTCAACATTTTTCTTCAAATTTTCTAAAGGAGCAAATTATGGGCAAACTGTATTTGAATGAAAAATATTTAGTTGACATTATACTATAAAGATTGTACAAGAACAAGAATATATGAATGGTACAGCCCAGTGCCAAATGGATAATAAATAAAATTTTTTTAAAAAAAGAAAAGAAAAGAGAAAAAATAAAATGGAATAAATAAATAAGTAAATAAATAAACAGAGAAAGGATGGCAGTGGAGAAGAAACCCTTTTATTCTCGTACATCTGAGAATGGACCAGAAAAATAAAAAGGATATAAGGAAAGGGCAATAATATTTATGGTGAAAACATAAAGTGAGTATACAAGAAGTGTCCTGTACTATTTTTCGTTCTATTTACAGCAAAAAACAGTTTATTTCGCTCCATCTTCCTCACCCCCCCAAAAATAAGACACGACAAAAACTCAGCCAAAGCCATTTTGATATTAAACTGCTGGTAATGGGCCACATCTGCGGGGGCGTCCACTGGTTGGAGCTAATCATAGACTCCATAAGGTACTAAAACTAAAACCACTCATGTATTGTTCATGACATATTCGCCAGAAAAAAAAGTATAATGAAAAAACCTATTGGTTTTGAAAATGGGTTTTATTGGGCTATACTTGAAATGTTCTAGAATGAACTTGCGTTTTCATTTCCTACATATATTATACGTTAATAATATTTATTTGAATGAGATTTTCCCAAATATATATCCTAAGCCCATATACAAGTAAATAATCCTTTAATTAAGCGAGTAATTGAATACATGAAAACAGCACATGGATCAAAGAAAGGTTTATAATATAAGATTTGTTTTTCTCTTCTAATTAAAAGCGAATATACAGAGCGTGGAAAAAAAATTCTCGACAACTTTCTCTTATTATAGGATACATTTCTTCACACTTGACAAAATTTTTATAAATGGCCTCCGCATTGTGTATAAATATAGCAAGTGGGGGAAAAGTTAGATTTTTTAGGGCAAAAGGATTACCTGAATCAGATTAAATTGAATGGTAGCGCCTACTATATGGTACCCACTGAAATTTGGTACTCCTTTACGAAAATAATTTGAATAAAGAAATGTTAATCCAGCCGTGCTACCCTTAGATTTTCTCTTCCTAGGAGCCCCTACAGCTCACTGTCCGGTGATGGACAGTGTTGTCTGTAACGGGAGAACACTGTCCGGAGGCCGGCAGTGCACTGAGAAGGCTCCGGGCGCAAATGACCACAGATGTTGAGACGCCTTAAATTAAAAAAATAAAATAAAATAAAGAAATGTTTGCCCCTGCAGGACCAGGGACAGAATAGGCCTGCTCCAAATCTGGGATGTCGTAAGAGGCGACTAACAGGATATGGGGGGAAGTGATTAGCACTTCTTAGGGAGGTCGGCTCTCCCTACTAGCCCAGCCTGACAGGGGGGTACACTGAACATATAACATACTCATGTAACAGTTACTAACACATACATATATACATACACACACACACACACACACACGCCACACAGAATGCACATGCAGGACACACAGTTAGGGCCCTAACTCAAGGTGTTAGCTACCGTGCTGAGGAGTCGGTTGGCGGCGGGGATCCTGGCCGTCTCGAACGGTGCCCTTCCGGATACCAGGCGACCTCCGGTTGTAATGTAGCCTTCCCACAGTACCAGGCTCTGCTGTGGGTGACCGTTTATCCTTGAATACTCGTGGGAACAAAATGAATCCTTCGTCAAATAACAACACTTTAGAGGCGTCCACCTCTTCAAAACAACTTTCCAACTGTTATTAATCCTTATCCCTCGCCTATTCTTCCCATCAGTACCCCTCTCGTCACCCAATCCTTCAACCCTTCTACCTCTAATTATCCTACATGCCTTCTCCCGTCTATTCCCCTCTCTGGATTTCAATCCTGGCTAATGACACTGGCAAGGACAGGAATATTTCGATGGATAAAGCGACCACTAATGCGGAAGGGTTGGCAGTCACATTGCAACCCTTCACCCCTTCTTCACCACCAAGGAAGAAAGCCAGGGGAGGTAACAGTAATAAAAGAATCGGTGAAAGAACCCCCTTTTTGAATTTTGAGGACAATAACTGGGCGAGGTATTTTGTGATAAAAAGCAAGGTTGGTACATTTGCAAAAACATGTTCCTTCAAGTTATGTAAGGAAATTAAAAATATACTGGGTAAAGTCAAAAGCATCAGGAAACAAGGAGACGGCTCGATTTGTATTGAAGCCGAATCCCGCGCCCAAGCTTCAGCGATAATGGAGATAAATAAACTATTAGACACGGAAGTGGAAACCACCCCACACAGGCGACTAAACACATCGCAAGGAGTAATTAGCTGTAAAGACTTTCTAAACAGCAGTTTGGAGGATATAAAAGATGGCTTAGCTCATGAAGGGGTTTTGGAAGTTAGAAGAATAAAGAGGCGACAGGGGGAAAACCTAATCAAAACTGCCTCCTTAGTGCTAACGTTTGATAAACCAAAACCCCCCTCCACAATAGACGCTGCCTTCTACAAATTAAAGGTAAGGCCTTACATTCCTTCGCCCATGCGCTGCTTTAATGCCAGAGATTCGGACATACGGCTCAACGCTGCAGCGCTACACAATCCATTTGTGCTTGCGGAAAACCTTCCCATGAAGGGGAGTGTACTCCGCCAATTAAGTGTGTTAATTGCGGAGGAGAGCATAATGCTCGAGCTGCAGGGTGCCCTATCATGAAAAAAGAAAAAGAAATTCAAAGGATAAAGACACTTCAGCAGTTGCCCTATCATGAAGCTAGGGCAATTGTTGAAAGTAAATCTTACGTTATCCAAGAAGTAAGCTTCTCAGAAAAAGTTAAAGCACCCGCGCTCAACGCTGAGCCATTTAAGGTCCCTGCCCCGGTCTTAAAGAGTAATATTATTAAGGTGGGCAAAGTCCCACCACCAAAAACAACTTCCCAAAAAGGGACATCGCTAACTGCAAAGTTAGCAACGTCAACCCCTAGCGTAATATTATTATTATTATTACGCACACTCTTAGCCACCGTACCAAGCGCATAGCGCCAAAACCGGTGCCTATGGTCACTTAGCCTTATCTACTAAGTAGATAAGTTCCCATCCCTGCCACGGGGAGGCGGACCTCTACTTATACGTCTAGTCCTTCTTATCACTGCGACTTCTTGAGCGAACTCGACAAAGTCTTCGAAGTTCCTTGCATTCGTTACCAGCTCTTTACATTCTCCCGGCCAGTTCTCCCCCCTACTTATCAGCTTGAATTCCATATGGATTCTAGCCTCGTCGAGGAGAGGACACCGGAAGAGAACGTGATGCACCGTGTCCTGCTGACCGCATTCACAATTTGGGGAATCTTTCAATCCCAAGTCGAAGAGCCTGGAATTGAACTCCCCGTGCCCCGTGAAATATTGTGTTACGGTCTGGGATAGCCGCAGCCATCGCATCGACAGTCTGTGATGCAGATTTGGAAAGAACTCATAAATAGTTCTTCCTGTCTCTGCCTCGTCCCAGCGTCTTTGCCACTTCCCTATCTCATACTCTCGGATCGTTTTCTTTGCGAGAGCAGGAGGCATCTGACTGGACAACTCCCGACCATCAAGGACGATCATGTCCCTTTTTTGGTGTTTGTATCTTAGGGCCCTCATCTCTGCTTGGAGATCGAGCGGCAACACTCCAGCAACCATCGGTAAGGAGGCCGTGGACGCCATCGCATAGGCCCTAGTCACCGAGCATAAAATAGCTCTCTGCATTCTTAATAGAATGCCGCTGTACGACCGCATGTCCAGCTTTTCAGCCCAACAGGCAGATGCGTACGTTGCGACATTCTCAATCACGCCCCTGTAGATGGTCAGAGCCACACCAGTCTTCAGTCCCCACTCTCCACGGGCTACTCTTTTGATCCCCTGGTATAAGTTTAGGCATCTAGAGGCGACCCGCTGAATATGGGGCTTAAAGAAAGCTTCCAATCCAGGAGCACGCCCAGATACTCGAACTGGGTTTCGTGGGCTATTCTTTGTTCGTCCACCCGGATCCAAGGTGGACGACTGGGATGAAGCTTGCCTTTCATGAGCATCACTTTCGACTTCTCAAACGAAATCTGCAGCTTTTCCCCTTGACACCATCTTTTTATTAGAGACACAGCTGTGCAAGCACGCTACTAGATATTATTTACCGGTTCTAGGGCCATTTTTTTTGAGCCCCAGGCACTTATGAATTTACGCCCGAAGGCAGGGGTCTGGCGCGCGGCTACAAAATTACGATGAGACCCCCATCTGATTTTTAACCAGAGAAAAAAAATATTTTTGAGCCGCGGGATGGCATGCGAGGCATGCGGCTACGTTTTGGAAAATCTAGCTTGAAAACAGTCTAAGGTAAAAAACATATTTGTTAGCCGCGAGATGGGCATGCCTGACCTGCGGCTATGTTTTATAATATTTAGCTTGAAAATATAAGGTCGAAATTTGTCAGGGAAAAAAAATTTTTTTTTGAGCCGGGAGATGGCATGCGAGGCATGCGGCTAAGATGTGTAATATTTAGCTTGAAACATTTTAAGGACTTTAATAATGTTTTTGAGCCGTGAACTGTCATCCAAGTCGAGGGCTACTATTTTATAATATTTAGCTAAACACTTTAATATTTTTTGTTCATGTTTACACTTATAATATTTTAGATAAACACATTCTAAGCACTTTAACATTGTTTTTGAGCCGTGAACGGTCATCCAAGTCGAGGGCTACTATTTTATAATATTTAGCTAAAGACTTTAATATTTTTTGATATTTTGTTCATGTTTACACTTATAATATTTTAGCTAAACACATTCTAAGGACTTAACATTGTTTTTGAGCCGTGAGATGGCATACAAGACTAGGGCTAATATTTTATAACATTTAGCTAAACACTTTAATATTTTTTGATATTTTGTTCATGTTTACACTTATAATCTTTTAGCTAAACACATTCTAAGGACTTTAATAATGTTTTTGAGCCGTGAGATGACATACAGAACATGCGGCTAAGATTTTATAATATTTAGCTAGAAACATTCTAAGGACTTTAATAATGTTTTTGAGCCGTGAGATGGCATAAAAGACCAGGGCTAAGATTTTATAACATTTAGCTTGAACACTTTATAATATTTTAAGGACTTTAATAATGTTTTTGAGCCGCGAGATGGCTTCCAAGTCGTGGGGGCAAACATTTTATAATATCTAGCTATAGACTTTAATATTTTTTGATATTCAATACTTTGTGTATTTTTATGTATTTTGTTCATGTTTACACTTATAATATTTAGCTAAACACATTCTAATGACTTTATTATCATTTTTGAGCCGCCAGATGACATACAAGACTAGGGCTAATATTTTATAAAATTTAGCTAAAGACTTTAATATTTTTTGATATTCAATACTTTGTGCATTATTATGGATTCTATTCATGTTTACACTTATAATATTTAGCTAAACACATTCTAAGGACTTTAATATTGTTTTTGAGCAGTGAGATCACATACAGAACATGCGGCTAAGATTTTATAATATTTAGCTTGAAACATTCTAAGGACTTTAATAAAGTTTTTGAGCCGTGAACTGTCATCCAAGTCGAGGGCTACTATTTTATAATATTTAGCTAAACACTTTAATATTTTTTGATATTTTATTCATGTTTACACTTATAATATTTTGCTAGAAACATTCTAAGGACTTTAATATTGTTTTTGAGCCGTGAGATGACGTACACGACATGCGGCTAAGATGTGTAATATTTAGCTAGAAACATTCTAAGAACTGTAATATTGTTTTTGAGCCGCGACATGACATACAGGCCATGCGGCTAAGATGTGTAATATTTAGCTTGAAACATTTTAAGGACTTTAATAATGTTTTTGAGCCGCGAGATGGCATACAAGACTAGGGTTAATCTTTTATAATATTTAGCTAAACACATTCTAAGGACTTTATTATCATTTTTGAACCGCGAGATGAGATACAAGATTAGGGCTAATATTTTATAAAATTTAGCTAAAGACTTTAATATATTTTGATATTTTGTTCATGTTTAAATTATGTTTACATTTATAATATTTTAGATAAACACATTCTAAGGACTTTAATATTGATTTTGAGCCGTGAGATGTCATCCAATTCTAGGGCTAATATTTTATAATATTTAGCTAAAAACATTAAATAAATTATCATTCAATACTATGAATAAAGACTGTTTTTTTTAATGCATTGTTAATAACATTCTAAGGACTGTAATATTGTTTTTGAGCCACGAGATGGCTTCCAAGTCGTGAGCAAACATTTTATAATATTTACCTAAGGACTTTAATATTTTTTCATATACAATACTTTGTGCATTTTTATGGATTCTATTCATGTTTACACTTATAATATTTAGCTAAACACATTCTAAGGACTTTATTATCATTTTTGAGCCGTGACATGAAATACTTGTGTAAATTTAGCTTGAAACATACTAAGGACTTTAATATTGTTTTTGAGCCGTGAAATGTCATCCAAGTCGCGCGCTAATATTTTATAATATTTAGCTAAACACTTTAATATATTTTGATATTTTGTTCATGTTTAAATTATGTTTATACTTATAATATTTTAGATGAACACATTCTAAGAACTTTAACATTGTTTTTAGAATGAACAAATGTTTTGTGTTTTTTAGTTATTTTTAGACTTTGATTTTTTTATGTTTTGTTCTAAGGACATTCTAAGGCCTTAACTTTAATATTTTTGTTAAGGCGTGAGATGACATCCCAGGACTAGGGCTAAATATATTATCATCCAATACCATAAACAAAGACTTTGTTTTTATTATGTATTGTTGAAAACATTCTACGGACTGTAAAATTTTCCAAGACTGGGAGATGCATCCACGACTGGGGCTATGTTTTTATAATATATAGCTAAACACATTTTAAGCAGTTTAATATTGTTTTGTAGCCGTGAGATGTGACATCCGAGTCGCGGGCTAAGTTTTTATAATATTTATTACAAACATTAAATATATTATCATCCTATACTATGAATAAAGACTTTGTTTTTTTTATTTATAGTTAGATACAATGTTTAGCTAAACACATTTTATGGACTTTCATATTGTTTTTGAGCCGTGAGATGACATACCAGGACAAGGGCTAAGTTTTTATAATATTTAGCTACAAACATTAAATATATTATCATCCTATACTATGAATAAAGACTTTGTTTTTTTTCAAGTCGGTGGCTAAATTTTTATAATATTTAGCTAGAAACATTAAATATATTATCATCCAATACTATGAACAAAGACTTTGTTTTTTTTATTTATAGTTAGATACAATATTTAGCTAAACACATTTTGAGGACATTCATATTGTTTTTGAGCCGTGAGATGGCATACAAGATTAGGGCTAAGTTTTTATAATATTTAGCTTGAAACATGTTAAGGACTGTAATTTTCTTTTTGAGCCGGGAGATGACATTCACCTCGAGGCCTAAGTGGTTATAATATTTAGCTAAGGACTTTTTAATAATTTTTCTGATATTATCATACAATGCGATGAACAAATGCTTTGTGTTTTTTAGTTATTTTTAGACTTCGATTTTTTTATGTTTTGTTCTAAGGACATTCTAAGGACTTTAATATTTTTGTTTAGGCGTGAGATGACATCCCAGGACTAGGGCCAAATATATTATCATCCAATACCATAAACAAAGACTTAGTTTTTATTATGTATTGTTGGAAACATTCTACGTACTGTAAAATTTTCCTTGAGCCGTGAGATGCATCCAAGACTGGGGCTATGTTTTTATAATATAAAGCTTAACACATTTTAAGCAGTTTAATATTGTTTTTTAGCCGTGAGATGTGACATCCAAGGCGCAGGCTAAGTTTTTATAATATTTAGCTACAAACATTAAATATATTATCATCCTATACTATGAATAAAAACTTTGTTTTTTTTAAAGTCGAGGGCTACTATTTTATAATATTTAGCTAAACACTTTAATATTTTTTGATATTTTACTCATGTTTACACTTATAATATTTTAGCTAAACACATTCTAAGGACTTTAACATTGTTTTTGAGCCGTGAACGGTCATCCAAGTCGAGGGCTACTATTTTATAATATTTAGCTAAACACTTTAATATTTTTTGATATTTTACTCACGTTTACACTTATAATATTTTCGCTAAACACATTCTAAGACTTTAACATTGTTTTGAGCCGTGAGATGGCATACGAGACTAGGGCTAATATTTTATAATATTTAGCTAAACACTTTAATATTTTTTGATATTTTGTTCATGTTTACACTTATAATCTTTTTAGCTAAACACATTCTAAGGACTTCAATAATGTTTTTGAGCGTGAGATGACATAAAGAACATGCGGCTAAGATTTTATAATATTTAGCTAGAAACATTCTAAGGACTTTAATAATGTTTTTGAGCCGTGAGATGGCATAAAAGACTAGGGCTAAGATTTTATAACATTTAGCTTGAACACTTTATAATATTTTAAGGACTTTAATAATGTTTTTGAGCCGTGAGATGGCTTCCAAGTCGTGGGGGCAAACATTTTATAATATCTAGCTAAAGACTTTAATATTTTTTGATATTCAATACTTTGTGTATTTTTATGTATTTTGTTCATGTTTACACTTATAATATTTAGCTAAACACATTCTAATGACTTTACTATCATTTTTGAGCCGCCAGATGACATACAAGACTAGGGCTAATATTTTATAAAATTTAGCTAAAGACTTTAATATTTTTTGATATTGAATACTTTGTGCATTTTTATGGATTCTATTCATGTTTACACTTATAATATTTAGCTAAACACATTCTAAGGACTTTAATATTGTTTTTGAGCAGTGAGATCACATACAGAACATGCGGCTAAGATTTTATAATATTTAGCTTGAAACATTCTAAGGACTTTAATAAAGTTTTTGAGCCGTGAACTCTCATCCAAGTCGAGGGCTACTATTTTATAATATTTAGCTAAACACTTTAATATTTTTTGATATTTTATTCATGTTTACACTTATAATATTTTGCTAGAAACATTCTAAGGACTTTAATATTGTTTTTGAGCCGTGAGATGAGATACACGACATGCGGCTAAGATGTGTAATATTTAGCTAGAAACATTCTAAGGACTGTAATATTGTTTTTGAGCCGCGACATGACATACCGGCCATGCGGCTAAGATGTGTATTATTTAGCTTGAAACATTTTAAGGACTTTAATAATGTTTTTGAGCCGCGAGATGGCATACAAGGCTAGGGTTAATATTTTATAATATTTAGCTATACACATTCTAAGGACTTTATTATCATTTTTGAGCCGCGAGATGAGATACAAGACTAGGGCTAATATTTTATAAAATTTAGCTAAAGACTTAAATATTTTTTGATATTTTGTTCATGTTTAAATTATGTTTACACTTATAATATTTTAGATCAACACATTCTAAGGACTTTAATATTGATTTTGAACCGTGAGATGCATCCAAGTCTAAGGCTAATATTTTATAATATTTAGCTAAAAACATTAAATAAATTATCATTCAATACTATGAATAAAGACTGTTTTTTTTAATGCATTGTTAATAACATTCTAAGGACTGTAATATTGTTTTTGAGCCACGAGATGGCTTCCAAGTCTTGAGCAAACATTTTATAATATTTACCTAAGGACTTTAATATTTTTTGATATACAATACTTTGTGCATTTTTATGGATTCTGTTCATGTTTACACTTATAATATTTAGCTAAACACATTCTAAGGACTTTATTATCATTTTTGAGCCGTGACATGAAATACTTGTGTAAAATTTAGCTTGAAACATTCTAAGGACTTTAATATAGTTTTTGAGCCGTGAAATGTCATCCAAGCCGCGCGCTAATATTTTATAATATTTAGCTAAACACTTTAATACATTTTGATATTTTGTTCATGTTTAAATTATGTTTATACTTATAATATTTTAGATGAACACATTATAAGAACTTTAACATTGTTTTTAGAATGAACAAATGCTTTGTGTTTTTTAGTTATTTTTAGACTTTGATTTTTTTATGTTTTGTTCTATGGACATTCTAAGGCCTTAATTTTAATATTTTTGTTAAGGCGTGAGATGACATCCCAGGACTAGGGCCAAATATATTATTATCCAATACCATAAACAAAGACTTTGTTTTTATTATGTATTGTTGGAAACATTCTACGGACTGTAATATTTTTCTTGAGCCGTGAGATGCATCCAAGACAGGGGCTATGTTTTTATAATATATAGCTAAACACATTTTAAGCAGTTTAATATTGTTTTGTAGCCGTGAGATGTGACATCCGAGTCGCGGGCTAAGTTTTTATAATATTTATTAGAAACATTAAATATATTATCATCCTATCCTAGGATAAAGAATTTGTTTTTTTAATATTTATTACAAACTTAAATATATATCATCCTATACTATGAATAAAGACTTGTTTTTTTATTTATAGTTAGATAACAATATTAGCGAAACACATTTATGGATTCATATTGTTTTGAGCGTGAGATGACATACCGAGGACTAGGGCTAAGTTTTTATACATATTTAGTTACAAAACATTTAATATTAGTATCATCCTAGTACTATGAATAAAGGACTTTGTTTTTTAAGTCGAGGGCTAAGTTTTATACTATTTAGTAGCACATTAAAAAATATTTATCAATACTATGAACAAAGACTTTGATTTTTTTATGTATTTTTCTAAGGACATTCTAAGGACTTTAATATTTTTGTTAAGCCGTGAGATGACATACCAGGGCTAGGGCCAAATATATTATTATCCAATACCATAAACAAAGACTTTGTTTTTATTATGTATTGTTGGAAACATTCTACGGACTGTAATATTTTTCTTGAGCCGTGAGATGCATCCAAGACTATGTTTTTATAATATATAGCTAAACACATTTTAAGCAGTTTAATATTGTTTTTTAGCCGTGAGATGTGACATCCAAGGCGTAGGCTAAGTTTTTATAATATTTAGCTACAAACATTAAATATATTATCATCCTATACTACGAATAAAGACTTTGTTTTTTTTAAGTCGAGGGCTAAGTTTTTATAATATTTAGCTAGAAACATTAAATATATTATGATCCAATACTATGAACAAAGACTTTGTTTTTTTTTTATTTATAGTTAGATACAATATTTAGCTAAACCCATTTTAAGGACTTTCATATTGTTTTTGAGCCGTGAGATGACATACCAGGACAAGGGCTAAGTTTTTATAATATTTAGTTACAAACATTAAATATGTTATCATCCTATACTATGAATAAAGACTTTGTTTTTTTTAAGTCGAGGGCTAAGTTTTTATAATATTTAGCTAGAAACATTAAATATATTATCATCCAATACTATGAACAAAGACTTTGTTTTTTTATTTATTTATAGTTAGATACAATATTTAGCTAAACACATTTTAAGGACTTTCATATTGTTTTTGAGGCGTGAGATGACATACCAGGACTAGGGCTAAGTTTTTATAATATTTAGCTACAACCATTAAATATATTATCATCCTATACTATGAATAAAAACTTTGTTTTTTTTCAAGTCGAGGGCTAAGTTTTTATAATATTTAGCTAGAAACATTGAATATATACTCATCCAATACTATGAACAAAGAGTTTGTTTTTTTTATTTATAGTTAGATACAATATTTAGCTAAACACATTTTGAGGACATTCATATTGTTTTTGAGCCGTGAGATGGCATACAAGATTAGGGCTAAGTTTTTATAATATTTAGCTTGAAACATGTTAAGGACTGTAATTTTCTTTTTGAGCCGGGAGATGACATTCACCTCGAGGCCTAAGTGGTTATAATATTTAGCTAAGGACTTTTTAATAATTTTTCTGATATTATCATACAATGCGATGAACAAATGCTTTGTGTTTTTTAGTTATTTTTAGACTTCGATTTTTTTATGTTTTGTTCTAAGGACATTCTAAGGACTTTAATATTTTTGTTTAGGCGTGAGATGACATCCCAGGACTAGGGCCAAATATATTATCATCCAATACCATAAACAAAGACTTAGTTTTTATTATGTATTGTTGGAAACATTCTACGTACTGTAAAATTTTCCTTGAGCCGTGAGATGCATCCAAGACTGGGGCTATGTTTTTATAATATAAAGCTTAACACATTTTAAGCAGTTTAATATTGTTTTTTAGCCGTGAGATGTGACATCCAAGGCGCAGGCTAAGTTTTTATAATATTTAGCTACAAACATTAAATATATTATCATCCTATACTATGAATAAAAACTTTGTTTTTTTTA